>JBAMCR010000025.1:37500-87067 GCA_037075045.1 Mulgravea parasiatica
ACATACATTGTTGCCCCATTGGGCGTGGGCGCAACGGGGCGTGTCCCAGTTGTTATTGCGTGTTGTTGTTCGAGGCCAAACATTTGCCAGGATAATGAAAGCACTCGGCTTTCGGCTTACGGCTTACGGCTAAGCAACCAGCACTTCCATCAAAACTACAAAAAAAACAAAAACAATAAAAAATGAAACAAATAAAAAACTATAAAAAGACAGAGAAGAAATAAAACAACAAACATAATAAAGTTGCAAAAAATAAAGGGAAATTAATAAAATTATGCAAATAGTGTTTTATAGTTTCGAGAACTTAAAAAACAAAACAAAAACAACACAACAACAAAACACACATATACACATATACACATACAACGGTACTTGTTGTATATGCGAATCATCTGCCTGCTCTCAACATACATACACATGTATGTGTGCTTGTGTGTGTGTGTGTGCGTGTGTGTGTGTGTGTGTGTAAAACAGCTTCATCAATCCATCAATTATTCAGCTACTCACTGCAAAGTTCTTGTTCAATTTTTAATGTGCTTAACGTTTTACTTACGAGTTTTACGAGTCTTACGAGTCTTTCATGCGTAACTAGCGCACGGTAAGACGTAATGCACGTAAGCTGCTTTCTGCGTTACGTTCGCAACGTAAGCGACTGGCGAACATGGGGTGCAGATCAAAGGATGTATGTAGGTATGTACATGTATCTATGTATGTATGTATGTATGAATATTAACTATTTCATTTAATTGAGAAACAATATTTAAACCAATTCAAAGTTTAGTATTTATTATTAAATTAATTCATTTCTTTTGTATTATATTTAATTATTTATTTTATTTGTTATTAAATTAATTACTTTTTTTTGTTTTTATTAATACTCTTCTTCCTTTTATTATTTTAAAATTAGTTTTATTTATTTTATATTTTTTATTATTATTTATAAACATTTGTTATTATTATTACATAAGTGACATTTATCCCGTTTGCAGTATTCCAATTGCCAATAATAATAATAGATAAAGACGTAAGTACTTAAGACAGATGACGTTAACGTAACGTAACATAACGTTAACAGATGTTAATGTAACTTAACATTGCCCAGCTATGTTAGCCATAATTTAACATTGTCAATTAGCCAAGTAAATACATTAATTAATTTGTCATATAAATTTTTCTTTTGTTTATTTTTTTAACAATTACAAATTTATTGGCAGGTGTAAATTTCTTTGTCCCGCTCTCATGCTCTCACTCTCTCTTGTTCTCCCTCCCTCTGTCTCTCTCTCTCTCTCAGCATGATTTAAACTTTTCAACAACAATGCGCAGCGTCAATCAAAAAAAATTTGTTTGCTGTTAAATATATAATATTGTACAATATATTTTTTGATATCTGGTCGAGGCTTATGGGCCAACTGCTGACAAAACATTGACAAGATCGACAATGGGAAAATCTGATGAAGCGTACTGTAAAAAAAAAAAAAACAAAAATAAAAAAAAAACATTACAATGAGAGAAAAAGTTCCAAAATCAAATTGTGAAAATATATTTTCCTCAAACGAGTTGTAACAATGGATTTATTTCTTTTTTTTTTCTCTCTCATTTTTCGAATTTTTTTCTTCCTCTTCTTCTAGAGATTTGAAGAGAATTTACGTTTCTAGGAATGTTGCATTTTATTGAGGAAAAAAAAAACAAAACACAACGGTGCAACGGTTTCTTCAGAGTTTGTGTGGTTACAGTTGTTGTTGTTGTTGTTGTTGTTTCAGTTGTTGTTGTTGTTGTGCAACCTTTTTTGATTGACACTATTTACGCGGGGATTGAAGACAACCAAATTTTGTCTGTGAAATGATTTTCCACTGCGTTTACCCACGCATATGAGAAAGTAATTGTTTTGCTCGAGTTCAAATTGATTTTTACTTTCTTTCATGCTCGACTTGCCAGAATCCTCCCCCGCCTCCCGTCTTTCTTGTAATTCTCTCTTGTTCCCATCCTTCTTTGTGCGCGTGTATGCGTGTGTGTGTGTGTGCCTGTTCATTCCTGTCTCTGTTGTTGTGTTTAACCTTTCAATTTCTTGAGCCCCGCTTCTCGTCTACAAGTTGTTTTTAGTCTGAGCCGATGCCGCCAACGCCAATATTTCCCACTGTCTCTCTGTCTGTCTGCCTGTCTGCCTGTCTGTCTGTGTGTGTGTGTGTGTGTGTGTATGAGTGTGTGCGTGAATTGGCCTACTGCATGCACAATACACAAACAACAGCATACCCTTACATGCATAAACAATACATGCAAGCATATATTGATATGTCTTCATTCTTTCAATATTGATCATTGCCGGGATAATCCTTCTTTTTAGCTGCTGCAACTTGGAATTGAAATTGGGTCTTCGTCTCCCTCTCCGTCTCCGTCTCCCTCTCCCTCTTAGTCGCCTTCTCCTTCCCCGTGAATGTATCTGCGTCTGCGTCTGGGTCTCAGTCTTCGTTCAGGTCTTGGCCATGGCCTCGGCGACGGGCAGTCTACCTCATTCTTATATATTAAGTCGCATTCTCAGTTTGAGTCTCAGTCTCAATCTCAATCTCACTCTCTGTCTCAGTATCTGTCTCAATTCTCAATCTCCCATTCTCTCAGGCTACTTAGAGCACCCGGCTCTGGGGTTTGATGTCCAAACAATGCGCCCGTTGAAAGCAGCATTGGCATATTGAGATGAATTGTACTGCTATGTACGCCATACATACACACACAAACACACACACACACACACACATACACACATATCTCTATTGGCCCCTTTGAGATGAAATTTCATAAGAATCAACGCAAACTAAAAATGTTTCGTATTTCAGTTCAGTTTTCTGTTGATTTGCTGACGATTTGTTCAATTGCTCAATTGTTCAGCTTTTCAATTATTCAATTGTTCAACTACTCAATTACTCAATTGTTCAATTGTTCAATTGCCTCATCAATTGCAGCTGTCAATTTGTAGCGCTCTTTTGGGCGCGATCACCACGTCAAGAGACACGGCTCGAATTTCCCAAAACAACAACACAAAAAAAGAAAGGATAAAAAAGGAGGAGAGGAATAATAAATGGAGAAAGAAGAAGAAAAAGGCAACTCTACCTCCATACTTAACGCGATATCAATCGAAATGATCCAGTTGAGAGCTCTCTTCACGGTTTCTTCTTTCTTCTTTTGTCTTTTTGCTGTCGCCTTTGCATAATGATTACAGCCCAAAGGTCAAAGATCAAAGATGCAGATACGCATACTACCAAGAGGATCAGATTCGCTGCACTTGTTGCACGTTCATGTTGCAATGTCAATCAAAAATAAATAAAACCCAAGAGATGCACCACAATAATTTACATTTAATTTTTTTGAATTATTCAAATTTTGTTTAACGATTTTAATTTTAATTTAATTTAAAATGATTATAATTTATTAAGAATTATTAGATTAATTTAATTTATTAATAATTTGATAATTTAATATTCCAAAAATTGCATTTAAAAATATAAATAAAAAAAGTTGAAAATAAAAAACCAACAAATAAATTTTGAACAAAAATTGTTTTAAAGCAGAGCAATAATTAAAAAATTAATTTTTTTAAAAAGTACAAAACTTTTCAATTTCGTTAAACTGAAAATCACAACTTGATTGAATAAAAAACAATTTGTTTAAAATGAATTTGAGTTTCACTTTAAGTTTTAATTTTTAATTTTTATTAATTTTTTGTTTTTGTCTAAATATTTTCTTAGGACTTTCACCGGGGCAGGAATGATATTGTATTATATTATATTATATAATATGTTATTATCAGAGCTGCCTCCTAAGCAAGTTGCATGCCACGCCCATATTCAGTAGCAGCTACTGCATTTCGATTCATTGCAACGATGTGGCACAATAATTGGAATCTTCATTTCTCAAGTCACAAAAGTGAAAAAGAAGCCTCAAATTGGAATTAAAAAAATTCAAATTAAAAAAAAAACAAAAAATGTCAAATGTGAATTTGGTATTTTCAATTTTTAATTTCGGAATTCTGAAGTTCTGAATTTCTGAATTCTGGAACGTAATCGGAAAGTGTCAGAGGCTTGTTTCTCATTTTGGATATCTTCTGTTGGACAATTGACCGCACCTAGATGTTGATTGTTGGCATTTAACCTGCGGTGGCTGATTGACCTGGCTTTGTTGTTTGTTGTTGTTTGTTGTGCATTGTGTGTTGCCTGTCGCCTGTTGTTGCCCATTTTGCGGCATTCGCTTTCAGATGTATTGCGCCTTTTATGTTGTCACCGCAGCCCAGTGAAAAGAAACCAAAAACCAGAAGCGTAACCAAACAGATCCAACCCAAAACCCAAAAAACCAAAAAGCCAAAATTAAAAACCAAAATCCCAAATTAAAAAAAAAAGTAAAAACCAACAAGAGATAGATAGAGAGAGAGAGACAGAGATAGAGAGAGAAAACCCCTTGCACGCGCCCGTAATTAGATGACGAGTGGACGACGGATGGACGACGGATGGACGATGGATGGACGATGGATGCTCTTGGCCCTGTTGGGCTCCAAAACGCTTTGGATCATATTGCTGGCACTTGGATTGGATTGGATTGGGCTCGATCGAGTTTGTTTTTGTCCTTTTTTTCACTCTTTCTCTCTCTCCGTCTCCCTCTGTTTCTGTTTCAGTTTCTGTTTTCATTTTGAAGGGGAGCCAGTGCGATTGGGGCGTGTTGGCTGAACAAATTTGTTAAGAGCTCCAACAGCGCGAGCGGCTCCTTTTTAGTGTTGGACTCTTGCCGCCGTCCTTGCACCTTTTTTTTGGTATGCAAATTGTCTTTGTTGTTGTCGTCAGGCGGCAGCAGCAACAAAAACAACCAACAACCAACAAACAACAATAATAATAATAATAACAAGAAAAAGTAGCACAAAACGGCGGCAGGCGGCAGGCAGCAGGCAGCAGGCAGCAGGCGGCCGGAATGTGCATAAATTTAACGCAGTGTATTTGAGAGGAGCCCCAAAGCCGCAGCAGCTTCCATAAAATTATGAGCAACTGCAGCAGACAGCAGAGATGGGTGGGGTACGGGGTGCGGGGTAGGGGGAGGAGGTACACAAGCACAGTTACGGACACAGACACGGGCACAGACTCCGAGTCGGACACGGACTCGGACTCGGACTCAGACTCGGACACGCATTCGCATTCGCATTCTCAAATTATATGTGATCATTAAATGTCTTCGACAAAAATGAGCATAAAAATCGCACGCGGCCCAAATGAAAATAAATTAAAGCAAAAAGCAAAAGCCAAAAAGCAAAAAGCAAAAGCCAAAAAGCAAAAAGCAAAAAGCAAAAAGCAATGCTAAAGCGTTAACTAAAAATGCGAAACAAAATTATGAATAACAACGCACAGCAGCATACCCTATACAACAATTGTATATACACATATTAACATATACATATTTCATTTTTTTTTTTTAATTTCTGATTCAATTTAAATATGCAAATACTCTTCCAATTTTTTTTTTATGATTTTTATTTTTAAAAAATTATTAAAAAATTCAAATTGAAATTAATCAAAAAAAAAAAGTATGTCGAATAAAGGAAATGCATAATTATTGATACCCTATGGGTAAGGGTATTCCGGGCAGTCAAATGAATTGTCAGAGTCACATACACTATATACAAACATATATATATATATATGTGTGTGTTTGTGTGTGTGTGTGTGTGTGTGTACCACTGGAAGCTGAACCTGAAAGTTGGAGACCCACATCAAGGCACCGCCGTCTTACTGCCAGATGCTAGTTTCTATCTCTGTCTTTAGATTAGCTGCGTGTATTTCTCTCTCTCTCTCTTTCTCACGCTCTTTGAATCTGTTTCTCCTTTGCATAGGTGAGTCATCTGCCGTTGAGGTAACTTCCCAACTGGTCAACAGTTTAACTGACCAACTGGCTCTGAGCTGCAAACTGTCCCCATGTCTCGCGACCTCAGACCGAACACTGAAGACTGAAGACTGAAGACTGGAGAAGCGAAGAAACGAAGAACGAAGGCCGAACATCGGATCGTACCTCCATGTTGGCTGTTCCGATTCTTGTGTGGCTCAGCGATCGTTGGGCTGCGTCGCATTCAGAAGCAAATAAGTCACCTGAATAAGATTTCTCGCATAATAAATTATCGTTGCTGACCACTGTCCATCGGTGAGGGGCAACAGCAGCGGGATGCAGCACAGCAGCAACAGCAGCAACAACAACAAAACAACAGCGGGTGCAGCTGTGGCAGAGCTTAAGAATGCGCTTCTGTGCAACGCCACGAAAGTTTCAACAAACGCACCAAGTGGCAAGCAGCGCGGAGTGATCGCGGACGGATGCGGACGGATGCCCATTCGGAATCGAGCTGGGGCATCGAACATTATTGTGACCCGTAAATGATACAAAAATTGTGTGTCATTAATAAGCGGCACAGCGTGGCATCCAAAACGGCAAAAGACCATACACAACCCCCCTTCCCCACCAGCCACCAAGCCCCCAGTCCCAGTTCCAGATCCAACTTAAACTCCAATTTGTAGACTGCACGGTACCAGTTGCCAGTTGCCAGTTGCAGCTTATTGGCCACATCGATTCAGACCATATACACTAAATTTGTAGACAGAGTCTCTCGCCCAGGGTGGTCATTTCACCTTGTGGCAGACCCCACCCCCACAGCCCCCCAGTCAGCGTCAGCCCCTTCGGAAAAGTTATGTCTTGTGATTGATAAGAAGGAAATTCCCATCGGCTGTCCAATATCAATTTGATTTGTTTAATGATTTGCCTAATGTCCGCATCGCTGCCGGATTACAAAAGGCTCACAGCGACTCGGCATGTAACTCCCATCTGCCATCCACCATCCACCATCTACCATCCCATCCCATCCCCATCCCCATTCCAAAACCAGCCCATCCGATACCATCCCATCCTGGTGACTGGTATAATGTTTTCCAAAATGAAAAATTAAAAAATTGAAATAAAAAAAATTACTACAAGGGTTTCTTGATTTCGAACTAGATTTTTGGAGTTTTCAATTCAAATTCAAATAAATTTAAAATATTTTACAAATATTAACTTATTCTTTTTTGTTTTAATAAAATGTTGAAATTAAATTTAAAAAATAAAAAAAAAAAATATATTAATTAGATCCAGGGAAGGGGAAGAATTTTCTTGATGAGCAATTGATCCTGGGACCACCTTCAATTTCCTTCATATCCGGTCTGGTGAAGGATGCGCCGGATGAGAAGAAGGAGGAGCAAGAGGAGGGGTGGAAGGATTTGACAAAAGTGTCATCAAGTGTGCAAAACAGATATAAAAATAAAAAAAAATGAACAATTAAAAAAGAAAGAGAAACCGCATAAACTGCAACTGTTTGCTGCCGGATTCGGATGATACGGACTGCTAGCACGGTCCGGATGATGGAAGTTGGAGTGATTCACATGGCCAAGCGATGCAACAAATGGAACAAATGGAACAATTGCTGTGCAACTTCCTGTTGTTGCATTGTTATGGCCCAATAATTGGTCGATAATTGTTAATTTATGTTGCGACAGACCTGATGCTGTTGCTGTTGCTGATGCACCTGAGCGAATGACCTTTTGGGAGAGTGAGTGACCTTTGACATGGCAACAGTGCTACCCCTGTCCCTGTCCATGCAACAACTGCAACGCATATGGAACCGCATTTTGAAGACCAGTTGCAGTCGCGCAATTGTTCGAGTTGACAGCGGCACATAAATTATGCCACAAAATGAATTGGTTGATACCCCCACCCCCCTTCGGAATCCGTATACCTAAACCTAAACACTCCATGATATTGGACATCGGACATCGGACATCGGACATCGGTTCGTTGTTATCTGAGAAATGTGGAAATTAGAAAAATGAATTAGAGATGCAGCGCGAGCTGGCCCCGTGTATTCCGGGTATTCCACGACTTTCGCTGCTTTACTATGATTTCTTTTTAACATACACACACATACACACACACATATATAATACACACGTACATATTTACATGTATGTATAGGGTTTTCTTTTCTTTCATAAAATGATTTTCGAAAAAAAAAATTAAAAAATAAAAAATTGATGCATTTTTCGTTTCATTAATGCAGAGCAGATGATGATGATGATCATGATGATAATGATCTCTTATGGAATTGATGTGATGATCATTAAATGCATTCTCTCCCCCCCCCGCCCCACAATCCCCCCCGCCGATCGGCTAATGGGATGTAGCCAGTCGGTAGCCAGTTCGATGTGTGTTTAATATCCGTTTTATTGCCATTGAATTAGTGCCCTTTGTCAGCATTTAGGGGATCTTAATTTATATCATACGATATATATATATATATATATATATAAATTATACATATATATTTATTTTTGTATTTGTATTTGTATGTGTATGTGTATAGGAGCAGCAATGAGCGTGACTCCATAACGAGCACGGCTTCCTTCTGTGCCTTAAACTGGCCACCGTTTCGACCTCTGGCAGATGCAAAAGGTCAACACGCACGTACACACACACATACATACACATGGGCACACACTAATCCCAAATGATGGCCGCCCTGGCAGACAGAGTGTCGTCGTCGCGTCCACATCCTTAGCCAAAACAATTATAGTTGCTCATAAAAAATATATGCTATATACGATGTATGTATGTATGTATGTATGTATACACAGGCGGGTGCAGAGGAAGTTGCCCAGGCATAAAAAACAACAACAACAACAAAATTAGTTGCAATGTCCCCGTCCTATTCCCCTTCCCCTTCCCCTACCCATTTCCAATTCCAATCGCATTCTCATTTTTATTTTCTTTTTTTTTATATTTTATTTTTTATTCTCAATTTGTTACCGCATTCCCCGATTCTTCGATTCCCCGATTGCCCGATTCGACGCGGGCGACGAAGGACGTGCAAAAAACAACAAAATTGTGCCAGGACCTACAGCTACATACAGCTACATACAGCTACAACAACAACAATAACTAAAACTACCTTTAAAGATAGCCTAAAAAAAAAGAAAGAAAAAATTATAAAAATTCAATTCTTAAAATGAAAAATCAAATATACAATAACAACAACAACAAAAAAAAGAAGAAAATTGAGCTCCCCGCCCTCCCCCGCCTACAATGCCAAATGAGTTCCGGCCTCGCACATGCATGCCCAATGCTTTTGGCCAGAATTTCGCTTGTTTTGCGGAAATGCGGAAATGTGGAAATGCGGAAATCCTTTTTAATTTTTCTCTTAACTTTTTTATTATTTTTTAAACGAACATTGCAATTAATTATAAAATCATATCTATAAAATATTTAATTTAATTATTTATTAACCATAATGTTAAATGCAATTAATTATTCTTTTCTTTTATTTCCATTTTATATTTATTATTTCTTATTTGCATGTATATATACAAACATATACCTTTTAAATTAAAATTAAATATTTAAGCTAATTCACAAGAATATTTAATTATTGAAAATTATTTTGATTTAAAAATTATTTTATAAATAATAATTTGATTAAGGTGAATTTTAAGTGAATATTGCAATAAAATTCAATTTCAAAATAATTTAATATTAAGTAACAAATGCAATAAAATTAATTAATAATAAAATATAATAAAAATAATTAATTTGTCATTAAAATTAATTCAATTTAAGCTAATAGTAGCAATAACATTTAAGCCATAATTAATTTAATTTAATTGTGAGTAAGCGCAGTCAAAAAATGCAAACAAAATAAATAATATATAATTTTTAAATGTAAGATTAATCAACTTATTCTTATTAATTATAAATATATTATTACTATATAATTATTATTAATTAATTGTTTATACTCAAGTCAAGTATTTATTAATTTTAATTGTTGCATTTGTGTTGCCAACTTTTTATGGCCAATTTGCTGCACCTGAGGGATGTACTCGTATAATTCGTTTTTTATTCATTTTTTTATCTATCAATAAACTTGTACATACACACATACATACACAATATACATCAATATACCATAGTATTTCCGGCAATTTGCAATTTTAAGCGAAGGGAGCAGCAGGAGCAGGCGATACGATTCAATACGATTCTTGGCAGCAACTCGACGTTTCCAGCTCGTCGCTTTCAATTTGTATCAAATAACAGAACGAAATGCGAAATGAAAGGAAAAAAAATATACAAAAAAATCAAAAAAATAAAAACAAAATCAAAAAACAAAAACAAAATAAAAAAAAATTAAATCTTCTATTTAGATTGAAGCATGAAGAAATCAAAGGTGCAACCGACCCGAATTCGCTGTCGCTCTCACTCGTTCTCTCTTTCTTTCGCTCTCTCTCTCTCTCTCTCTCTCATTCTCTCTCTCTCTTTCTCTCTTTGTATAGGGTATATTTGTAAGATTTGAGAGACTCGCTAAATTGCACACGGGACGCCTGCGGAGCTGCCGACAAAGTCAGAAGTCGATCAAGTGTGGCGGCATTTGGCGAACAAATGAAAAGTACAGAAAAAGAAAAGCAAAAAAAAATAAATAAATAAATAAATGCATATACATACACATATGAATGTGCTTGCAACAAACTGTGGATGCAACACACTTAAATACATACATACATACATACGTATACATACATACATAAAGTTTTGCCCATTGATGTTTGTTTGAGGGCTTAAGGAGCAACAACTAGCATCGCGCGGCACAACATCAGCATGAGGATGGCTTGATCCTGTATACCCTGTATACCCTGTATATCCTGTATATTTTTCATACACATACCTACACACATATATAGCTTACACTTGCCATATAAATTTAGTCTAATATTATCTAATAATAATTAATAATATTAATTTTTTTTAATTTACTATATTTATTTTTGATTCCGATCTGTAAATAAAATAATAATATATTATGCATAATTATCATATTACATATCGTTAAATTTATACAGGGTATCCTGTTATTTAGCATACCCTTTCGATAGTTTCTAAAATGTTTGCAATGTTTTCTTTTTTTCAACATAAAAAAAAATTAAATTCTTTTTTCATTTTTCTTTCTTTTTGGATTTTTGAACTGTTCTTGTATGCGCCCCAATCTCCGCTCTGTTGCGCCTCTACAGTTATTGTTTTTTTATTGTTATTGTTGTTGGTGTTGTTGTTTAGTTGTTGCTGTGTTTGTTGTTGTTGTTGTTCAATTGTTTTCGAAAACATTCAAGTGGAAGTCCTTTGAGTGATTTGCCTTTGGCTGTGCGCCCACGCTGCAGCTGTCCCACTCGCACTGTCTACCCTTTCTCCTATGCACAGCCGCACCCAATCCAGCACACACACACTCTCTCGCTCTCTTTCTCACTCTCTCTCTCTCTCTCTCTCTCTCTCTTCCTTTCTATCTCTGTCTCTTTCCAGCAGAGTCTATTGCATTGCATTTGTTTGTTGCGTTTGCCATGCAAAATTTGTTTGCAGTTTCGTCTCATTGTTCGCGTTGTGTCCGTCTGTCCGTCTGTCCATCTATCCATCTGTCCATCCGTCCGTATGTCCATTCGTCTATCCGTCCCATTGTCATACGGTTTTCAGACCGAAACACATCCTAAACTTATCCCAACTGAACTCAACTTGTTTTGGTTTTTACTTTTATTTTTTCCTTTTGTTTTATTTTAGTTTTTTCTTCATTTTTGTTTTGTTTTGTTTTGTTTTGTTGCTTTCTTTGTGTCTTTATTTTTGATTTGTTTTGTTGTCTTTCATACAATTGCTGCAATTTGCATGCGGCAGTTTTCCACACAGTTTCCCTCTCCCCCTCCCTTCCCCCACCTAACAGACGAAACATTTGCCACATCCTTTGTCCAGCAATCATCAAGCAAATTGTTTGTCTCTGTGTTTATATTTATATTTCTGTTTCTGTTTCAGTTTCTGTTTCCCTTCTCTTTCCATTTCGCATTTTCAATTTTCCAACATCCCATTTCCCATTCCCATTCCCCTTCCCCTTCCCCTTGATCCCCTAATAATGAACTGCCCATCAACATTTTGGTCTCGTTTAACGCTTTATTAAAGATCCTTTCAAATGGATTTCCATTCCATTCGCAACGCTCCTTTAAAACGTTTTCCCCAAAAGTTCTTACAAAATCGATTAATTAATATGTTATAAACAAAATTTAATATTTATTCTTATAGTATGACAATATGGTATTATTATTAAACAATTAATTATTCTAAATGAATTTCCGCGTCTTTTTTTCAGTTTAAATTATGAAAATCTAAAATTCTGAAAAAAAAAATTGTATTTCTTTTTTTTTTTTGTGCCACCTTATAAGGTATTTACATATATACAATATAAGACCCATTTATAATCCCAAAGTGCCAGACCTAAGACCCCCCCTATCTCCCATGCTCCTTGTCCCCCCTTGTCCTTACCCTGCTGACCGCACGTCTCCAATTAGAAAAGTGAAATATAAATCGCATTAAAAAGGTCCAATCAGAGCTTAAATCTGTCTGCATCTTAACCAAAGCTGCCCCAGCTGACATACATATACGAGTACAATACATACACATACATATGTATATATATATATATTATATATATATATATATCATATATGTATAATCGTATATTCCCAAATCATAAAAACCGATCCGATATCTTTTGTAAACGAAAGCATTTCAGAAATTTAAAAGAATTTCCGTTGTTTTGAGTGAATTTTAAAATTTTTATTGCCAATAATATACGCAATAAATACAGTTATAATAAAGATATATAAAACGATCATTATAAACGCGTTTGTATATATTTTTAAAGGATAAATTTGCAATTTAAGAAACTATTGAAATATTGAAATTTTGCTCTATGTACGCCTTAAAGTAGGCAATGCGATTTGCATTCACAAAAACAAAGCGTACACACACACACATATACATACACACATACACATACATACATACCTATTGGAATATATGCATGCACACATATACAATGTGCATATGTATATACACTTGAAAAACAAACTCAAATTTAGCATAAAATATTTAATGTGTTTCTTGAAAATAATTTATAGCAGCAGTTTTTGTTAATAATATTGTTTAAAATATATATTTATTTATAAACAAATTTGCTTACAAATATTAATAAATATTTACAACAAATTTCTTATAAAATTAAACACAATATTTAAAATTTTTGTCTCTTTTAAAGGGAACTTAGTCGAAGAGTTTCGAATTTTCCATTTTAAAATTTAATTTTTAATTGTTTTTAATCGTTAATAATACTTATTAATTTATTTGTTTATTTATTAATTTTGTATTGCTACTGTGAACACTCAACAGAAATTACGAATTAATTAAAAAAATTAAATACAGTAAAAACGATTTTAAAATAAATTGCAATTTAAAATCTAACAGAATAATCTAAAAGTGAAGTTAAAATTATTTAATTATATAATTATAAATAATTGTCATCGTTTTGTTTTTAATATTTAAACTAATTGATAGTTTTGCTAATAAGCATTTCAAAATTAAAAATAAATAATAAAACTGATTTAAAAATTTATTTCGCTTGCCTAAAATATTTTAAGTAAAAATAATTTAATATATATATATTTTATTAAAAATATTTTCTTATAAATTATAGTATTATTTTTTATACTATTATATAATTTCACACATACACATACATGTAAAAACCTAAATACATACTCATTAAATATGTAATAAAACAAACATTTTAATTTATTTATTTAAAAAAAAGAGCTTTTTCCTTCTCATTCCAAATAAAAATTAATAATAAATTGTTTTAATTGTTGGTAAATTGCATTTCATCATCAGTTTATAATAAATTTTTATTTTTTATAAATAATTTCAATTTGCGAATGTTAACGGTAAATGTATATAATCTAGCTAGATTTTAAGTTTAGAACTTTAATCTCGCTGTATTTAAAAATAAAAATAATAATAATAATAATAATAATAATAATAATAATAATAATAATAATAATAATAATAATAATAATAATAAAATTAATAATAACCGTAAATGTTGTGCTCTGTTTTTTGTTTGTTTGTTTTTTTGCAGTGTGAAAAAAAAGGGACACAAAAACAACAATAAAACAAAATGCAGAGATTCAATCAACTTTATTAATTACAAGTAATTAAAGTTTAATTAAGCGCCGCGATGTGCAAGTTGTTTTTGTTGTTGTTGTTGTTGTTGTTGGCTCTTTCAAGGTTGCAATCGTGTGTATTTGTGTGTGTGTGTGTGTGTTTGTGGTGAAAGTATTGAAAATACAAATGCAAATATTTGTTTGCCATTTAAGTTGTTCGATGCATTTGCCATTTTTTTTTATTGTAACAACAACAAACAAACAACAACAACAAACAACAGTGAGTAATAGAAGAAGAAGCAGCAGCACAGAGTTGCACTATTATGTATGTATATGTATATGTATATGCATTTGTATATATATATATATTTGTTGCTATTGTAGTTGTAGTTGTAGTTGTTGCAATTGTTGTTTGTCTGTTTAATTAAAGCAATATGTGGCCTCTAGGAATGTTGGGTTAATTGACTCATCACTTATACGACAAACGAAGCACAAACAAATAAGCAAACAAACCACACACACACACACACACACACACACACACATACGCACACACACAAACGCGCGCACACGCACTCGAAAAACCAGCAAAATGGGGGAAAAAGCATTCGCAGCCAACTTGTACGTCAACGCCAACGCCAACGTCAGCGCCAACGCCAACGCACAACGCACAACATTGGGCAGCCGCGGGGCGTGGCCAAATGAGTTTTGTCATTTGTGGAGCGTATGCGCAGCAGTCGCCGTACGTCAGCCAATGGCAGCTGTGGATGCCATGTGCATAATTACGCCCACTCGTACGCACATCGAAAATGAATGAATTGAAATGCGTGCCATGAGCACACATACACACACGCACACGAAATACTGGTAACACACTATAAAACACAAAAAACACACAGGGCAAAATAGTGGTAATTGTGGCACAGCCAACTTCAAGTGTGTTCAGTATTGTGGCGCAGCCAACTTCAAGTTTGTTGACAAAATACGCGCCAACCGCGTTGCCAACCTATGTGTTTTTAAACAACAAGTGATGATAATTAAAACGATGAAATATCGATAGAAATGTTATTGGCGCGCATGATAAATAGCGCTGTTAGCGCTTTTTTTTAAAACTATATTTACATACAAAAAATACTATAGTTATGTTTAAATAAAGTGTACACTGGCAACTAAAATATACAGCGTTAGCTGAATAATTTGTAATTGATAAGTTGATAAGGCCGTAATAATGCCAACAATCAATTTTAACAAATATTTATCATTATTGTTTGTTTTATAATGAAATGATTATGTGTTTACACCAGCTGTTTATGTATTAAAACGTTAAATATTTAATACATTTGTATCTACACACTTAACAGTGCGACAGCATTAACAGAACAGCGATCAGTGGACAACGAGCGTTAACAGCTCAATTGAGCAACAATAGCAGCGCACTAACAGTAACGTTTTAACAGTAGCGTTTCGTAAATGCGCACAGTGCGAACGCGCAGCGAACAAGTTGTTAGCTTGTTATTTGTTTTTGTTTTTCGTACTTTTTTGTTGTTCTTTTTTTGTCGTCTTTAGTGTTGTCGTGATTTTTCAGCCGAAAGGCGAAAATCGTTTTTAGTTTTGTGTCAGGAGTGATAAGTGATATACGTATGTACATACAGTGTGTTGTTGTTGTTGTTGTTATTGTTATTGTTTTATATTTAATTGTATTGCCGGTTCGGAGCGTTAAATGATACATTTATTTGATTTTTATACGCGATCGCGACTCATTTAGCTGGCATTTATTATGATTATAATATTGTTTTGCTCGCACTCTCTCTCCGTCTCTGTCTCTGTCTCTATGTCTGTCACTCTACCCCACTCTCTCTGCCTTTGTTTATGCACACAGTTGAAGTGGCAGCGCGATCGGGAGCGGTTGCTCATGATAATAAGAAAGAAAACGCTGCTCTGCTCTGGGCTAGTGTTCCATCGGGCATGGAAATGAATCATTCATTGTGTTCGGCTCGCTACAAACGCAAGCGCAAATCATAAATAAATAAAACTGTCCAGCCAGCAAAAACAATAACAAAAACAAAAAAGACAATATAGATACATACATACATGCATATACATTATATGTAAAATACACATTATTATTTCGGTGCACCGAAGATTTTATACCCTTGCAGTTGTCGTGATTCACTTTATTATTTAGCATTTAATTGCAGTTTCAGTTTTCATTTCCAAGCGATTGTTTAATTACTTTATACAGTCACTTCCGGCAAATGCGCCCTCTGTGTCATACTTTGTATATTTTTGCAAAAAAAAAAATAAAAATAAAAATAAAATGTGAGAAATAAAAACAAACAGACAAACGGACAAACAGATGGATAAAAAAAAATTGTATAAATTGCCATAATTATGATATACCCTGTAGTGTAGCGTATTACTTGACTTAACTGATAGTCGCATCTGCAAGGGTATATACCATAGCAGCAAATACGAAACGCCGAACCAAAGAGAAACAGCAACAGATACATTTAACATTTCAACATTTAACATTTTGCTCGCGTCGTCAATTAAATACGTGTGTATACAAACGTGTTAAAGTTAACGTCGCCGCCGCAGTCGCTTCGCAGCCGCGTCGCAGTCGCAAGTGCGGTGCTGTTATTGTTGCAGTTACATTTGCGCGTAGGCTGGCAACAAAAAAATTGTGGCCAAGTCGAAAACTAATTTGTTGTTTTTCTATTTTCTCCTTTTTTTTTACTAGTCTTTTTTTTCAAAGTGTGTGTATGTGTGTGTGTCCCAAAAATTTCTGAATTAAATGTGGGCCAATGATAAAACTGCGAGTCAAATTTCGCATATAATTGCATAGAATTTAACGGCTATTCCAACGACAAAAGCAAAAGGTAAAGTGCATTTACATACATACACACATAATAAAACATTAATTAATTATTTTACATGCATGCATAAATTGTTAACATTCACAGTAAATGTTAAACAAAAAGAAAAAAACACAAACAACTAAAGGTAAAACCTGCATTCAACAAGTTTTGTTTAGTTTTTTCTCTCTCTCTCTCTCTCTTTCTCTCTCTCTCTCTGTCTGTCTCTCACAATCACACCCGTATCACCCCTCCCTCTTTACGATTCTGTTTGCGCTTCTCTGGGTCACGCTCTTGGCTCTCTTATTAACCTTTAAGCGTGCGCCCGTATCTCTGTTACACGCCTTAAAATTGCAGTTGATTTTGTATCCGCGCACGCACACATGCATACATACATATGTTACATACGGGGGTGTGTGCATGTATTTGATGTCAGTCATATCTTTGGATAATGCATTATCCGACTGTTAATTAACATTGCTTGAAATGTTAAGCTGTTATCCATACAAACACGCGAATAGAAAGAAATGTTTATTTTCAAATATTGTAATCAATAAAATTTGCATTACATACACATGTACATAAACATGTATGTGTATGTGTGCAGATACTTTGTATGTTCTGTAACTTGATATTTTATTTTATTTTATTTACCTTTTTGACACAAATCGGACATACACACATACATATGCACATGTATGTATTTATTGTACTTTTATCTGTATCTTTGTATGTATATTTAACTTGTTTTTTTTTTTGGTATGTTTATAGATTATAACTGCTTTTCGCTCTATTTGTGAATAACAAAAGAGCTGGTGATAGAGAGGGGCCGACGTTGAAACTGATCCACATTTCTATCTCTTTTGTGCACAGTGAGCGGCACCTGTTGCCTTTAAATGGGTTACAAGAGGCGCCTCAAGTGACACGCTTTTGGCCATGAAGCCGCAATTCGCATAGTTCGCGTTGGTTTCGGTTACTTATTATTGCCGGCCAATGTGATTGTTGTTGTTATTGTTGTTGTTGTTGTTGTTATTGTTGTTGTTTGTTTTAACGTTTTTAATTGTTTAGCAATTAAAACAATTATAAACATATTAAGTTTGACAGCTGACATACATAATAAACATACAAACATATGAATATGTATGTTACATACATACACATCTTGTATGTGTGTTTGTTGTTTTTGCTTTTGTTTTTTTTTTGTTTTTGTTTTTTTTCTATTCTGTGTCAGTTTATTGTTTAACCCTTAGGAATTTCCATTTTCATTATACTATATTCAACGACTTTATTGTAGTAACAATAACATATAGGCTAAAACAAAATAAAAATAATAAACAATATATTTTTCTTTATTCTTTATTCTTCTTATTCCTATTCCTTATCAATTAAATTGAACAGTTTGAAACTCATCTCATCTTGCCTCAATCAATGAAATTCGTATCTCAGAAATTTCGATTTTATAATGCTGATCAAATAAATAACAGTAAATGTATATAGATTGGCCCTTTTAATTAGATCATCGCTAACTATATTTTTATCCTTCTTTTTTCAAGCAAACAAATTCAAAATCTATTATTTTATGTTTTTGTACTTTTATTTTACAATAAGATAAATGTATATGCACATGTCGATGATCAATATAGATATTTATTATTATGAAATTAAATCCCATTTTAATTAGATAAAAATAATTAAATTAATTATGTGTATGTACATATGGCGAGTGTCTCTTTCACATTCGCTGATATCATTCAAAGTGTATGTAGTTCTTTTCTTTTTTTTTTTACTGATTAGGCCCTGCTGATTAGAGTTTTGATTCTATTTTGAAACCTTGTCGGTAATACCGATAAACAATAGTGTGTCAGGAAATGTGTAAATACATACATACATATGTATATGTATATATGTATCTGACTTTTTAAATAATATACATTTCTTATTGTATTCCGTAAGATAAGAGTTCATGCCATGTTTACAAGTTCAGGCAATATTAATTTAGGAATAGATTGCAAATACCAGAAATAGTCTAATACTCGTATACCATTGAGAAATTCTTTGTGCATGACAAACGCTTTCCCCAAAATCACTTGATTTCACTTTGTGCATTTACAGGGTATTCAATTCAGCATATAAGGAATCGAAAATATTCTGTCGATATGCATTCTGACAAGCTCAAAGCACAAATCGCTGAATGTTCCAACTTGTTGTGGAAACAAAGCACAATTGCAGACAATAAGAAGAAGAACGAGAATCAAAGAGACAAAGAGAGAGGGAGGGAGTGTGAGAGAGTGAGAGAGAGAAAAGAACAACCAAGTGACAAGCCCAAAAAAACCAGATGGGTCGCCATTTGCGATACGTTGTCTTTTAACAGAGCGTCATGTAGAAACGAATACAATATGCACACCGATCAGACATGCTATAAAAACAATATTAAATATATATGTATATATGTATGTGTGTATTTATGTATATATGTGTGTATGCATACAAATGCGTATTTGTACGTATGTACATATGTACATACATGTATGGTTATAGCTTGTAATTCTTTTTTCCAACTTATCAAGCAATCAAAGCTCGCTCTTATATAACACGGCATGCGTTTTCTCGCTCACGCTCTCTCTCTCTCTCTCTCTCTCTCTCTCTCTATCTTGCTCACTCTCCCTCTCTTCTCGCATCGCTGACTGCATTCAAATGTTGTCTGCGCAGGCGCGTGTGTAAATCAAATCTAAATCGTTGAAAACTACGATCAAAAATGTCGTCCAACCACTTGGAAATCGATGTCTCCAAACAGCGAAATCAGCTCAAAAAGTATTGAAAAAATTAAAAAAAATAAATAAATCTACTGAGAATAAATACACTGAAATGAGTAAATTTTGAAGGAAAAACAAAACTTACATACATTGATACATACACATAAGCTGTTCAGGATTCTAATTAACATAATTAACATTTTTATTATATTTATTTTTATAATTTTTTCATTTGTATTGTAAAATATCTATGAAATCGGAAATGATTCAAATCGTACATAACAATTAAATAAAATTAATTAAAATTACTATGAAAAATTAATTTCACGCTTTCATTTCTTTATTTTGTTTTTATTTTACTATGAATTTTAATGAAAATTTTGTTAATATAGCAACAATATAAATAGATAAACAATACAAAAACAAAAGTCAAAATTAAAGTTAAAATTATTTTCTATGACGAATTAAGCATGCAATCGCTTGGATTGCGACTTTGTTTAGTCCCTTTAATGGATGTTAGATAAATATATATTGTGCATTTATGTAATTTTAAATTATAAACAATTATTATTTATTTAAAGCGCCGCTTCGTGATTCACAATGTGGAGCAATTAATCTTATGAAAAATGCTGCAATATGCACAACGTAACAGCAAATTGATATAAACAAAAGCCATCGCTGCAAAGGTCAAATGACTCATTAATTCAATATCAATCCACACAGAGTTACGAGTATTGAGCAAATGAAGAAATGGTGCGCTGGTTTTGACAAAAAAAAACAAAACAAATTTTCATTTTTATGCAAAGTTTTTCTCTTGGCGAAACTAATGGGTGATTTCCACTCGACCTGCGTCCATCGCGACGCAAACGCAACCCTAGTGGAAATCAGGCATAACTATACATATTTACGAGTACATACTATTATTATTATTTATTTGTGCATAAACATAAGTACTAGAACTGTGTGCATTTATGCAGAATTATGACAGATAATAAAAATTAATTTTAAAATTTAGTAATGTTTTCCAATAGTTATTTGCTTTATTGTTGAATTTCATCTCGATATTTAACAGCCCGTAATTATATTCACTTTCATAAATTATGAATTTGTATATGGTTTAAGAAATATTTGTGGTTGATTTCAGATCATATGAGCCAGAGATCTTGGCCAGAAATAGAAATTGGTAATTGGAAGTCCAGGCCAGTGGACACTTGTCCATTACATTTTCCACATTCTCATATTGTGCTGATAATTGACATTCCACAAGACTTTGCACATTTTGCAGCATTCAGTTCTTTTCTTTTTTAATTTGTTTATTTAATTCTTTTTTGTTTATTTTTGTTTTTGCTGATAAGGCACATAATATTATATGATGCCTCATGATGCTTTGCTCGCTGGACGCCTGGTATGCCTGGTACGCTGAGCTTATAGAGTAGCCCTGATCCAGCTAAATAATTAATAATAATAAACATATTAGCTAAACATAATCAAAAACTCGATTATAATTATTTATAACATATTACAACAATTCATAATTAAATATAATATATTCATAGATCTTTGTTCAAAAAAACAATATGCATTTATTTTTGTAATCTACCAATAAATGGGTTATACTATCATATAGTTAAATAAATATATTGTACATTAATATAAGATTGTTAGGTATGCACACATATGTACATACATTCATATGTATGTAAGTATTTACTCGTTTATACCGTTATCTAAATATTTATCGAATGCGATGCGAAATAATCAGCAGCCGTGAAGTTGATAGCTTCATTCTGT
The DNA here is from genome assembly GCA_037075045.1 of Mulgravea parasiatica. Classification (NCBI taxonomy): domain Eukaryota; kingdom Metazoa; phylum Arthropoda; class Insecta; order Diptera; family Drosophilidae; genus Mulgravea; species Mulgravea parasiatica. The sequence goes on from JBAMCR010000025.1 coordinate 58,963, forward strand.
TTACATAAATTGCATATTTGCAGAATGGTATATACAATACATACATACACATTATCGGTATTAAGATTATACCTACATATGTACATACATTGTATATGTATGGTATATTGTATTTATGTAATGATAATATCACATTTGTGTACTTCCTCTTCTTTCTCTCGCGTAACACTATGTTGAAATGTTTATAATTTATTTGAATTAAAATACGAATTTTGAACTTGAACTACTTGAATACACATGTATGTACATATGTATATGGTATGTTTGTATGTACATACAATTCGTTTTTGTTTTTTTAAATATTCATAAATTTCACGCTCTGCCCATTCATGCCTTCTATGGGATTTTTATTTATTATAATTGTTGCAATCTCTCTTGTTTTTTTTTGTTTGTTTTTTGTTTTTGTTTGTTGTTTTTTAGTTGTTGCACTTCCCGTGCGATTGTTGATATCGCAATTTGAATACTATGCACATGTAACCGCAACTAAATACGTGTGCACATGCATTTACACTTGCATACATACAGTACATATGTGTACATACATATGTATGTATGTATGTATGCATGTACATACCTTATGTAGAGATGACCTGTATATTGTGTGCGGACGACGCGTCGATTAATTGTATGTGCCTCACATACATACATATATATGGAGTAATCTAAATATGCATATGTATGTGTATATGCATATGCCAACGTATTCAACATTGATTCACTGCGACATTTTCATATCCGAGAGCTGTAAGCCAATTGACCAGGGCTGCTTTCCGATTAATCATCGAAGCGAGTTTATTTGGTCGCAGATGAGACAGATGAGTTTCAGTTCGTAGAAAGTGCTTCACATCGCATAATAGAACTAAGTACATACATACATACATACATACATACACACAGACACACATACATGCATACATGTGCGAGACAATGAATATCACACAGGGTACATACAGTGCGTATGTATGTGTATGTTATTTAGAATCTGCTTCGAATCACATTGTGTCTACATGCATACATACATACATAAGTGTATGTATTTATATATGAGACATTGTGTCTACATACATACATACATAAGTGTATGTATTTATATATGAGTCATGTGCTCGCAACAGTTGCAACTTATAGCGCAAGTTCATTCATCCAGTCAGATCACAAGAGCAACAATAACAACAACAACAACAACAATAACAGCAACAACAAGTTGATTACAAATTGTAAACAAACTGATTGAGCCAACTGCCCAGAGCAACTCGTCCAATGAAGTGATGGTCATTTAAGCGACAACGACGACAAGAACATCCACTCCATTTGGATGGCAAGTTCCACCGACTGGATGAGCCAAATGTTGGGTCCCAATCCCAGCTATAAATGGACTATATGTGTACATATGTATGTACATACATACGAGTACATACATCCAAGGTTCAGGGAACTGTAGACATAGCTGGGAGATAACCAGAAATTAAATGCTTCAACAAAGCTTCAACAATTTTATTATAATAAATAATATATACAAAAATAAATATATAATTACAGCAATAGAAACAATAGCCAAGTGCGTGTGGTTAATTTTATTAATTTAAAAAAACAATCAACTTAATCAAATTAACTTTTTAAATATTATAAAATTATATTTTTGTAATATTGTCAAAATTCTCCCAAGATTACAGATTCAAAAACCATCTTGATCGGGATAAAAGATTTAAATTAAAATTGTTTAATTTCGACAGGTGCATTTTCTATAACAAATACATTAATTTTTTTTGTTGTTTTTAATAAATAGTATTTAAATTTGGGACTAACTTTATATCGGCATCTGTGAAGACTTTTGAATTAAATACATTTATTGAGAGCAAGAACAATGAGTTTATTTTAAGTACACACACATACATATAATAATAATACTAGCATACAGCTGCATTTGTATATGTGTTGTACTTATATTATATAGTATAATTATTTATTTAATGCAGATGGCAGTAGTACATATGTATGTACATATATATTTAATTATATCTCTGAGTCTGCATCTTGTATTGTGCCACGCACAGTTGGACATTCATTAAGCGATATTGCCAATATTTATGGTATATGGTACATACATGTCTCCTCTCTCTTTGGCCAGGGGCGGTAAAGAAAGGAAGCCGGGTGGGGGGGGAAGGGGTGAAAGAGTTTTTCAAAGAAGAAAGTGAAAGCCACAAAAGAAGCATTTAACGATGATGGCAACCGTCCATCGAATTCGATTGTTATTTAAGTAATTGGCCCATCTGGAAAGCAACTGGAGAGATCACGTTTCTATCAACGTTTTTTTTTGTTTTGTTTTGTTGTTGTTGTTTTTTTTTGCAATTTTCTTATTGGCTACTTTTGTGAGATTTCTTTCAATGATAATTTCCACTTAAATATGCTAAATAAACAATTAACTTAAGCAACAAATTGCGTATTAGACGAGCGTCTAATTGCTCTGCTCAGCCACAGAGCGACAATAGATTCTCGGCTGATGCAATTACTGGACCAACAGAATCCGGAGCAGCAGCTCCTTCTGATCAATTATTATGATCTGATGTTGTTGTTGTTGTTGTTGTTGCAATAAATATTTATGCATAATACATTGCAAATAGTAACAAAGAAAAAAGTGCAACTAGCAAAATCCAAAGAAAATTTCAATTGCATTTATTTAATTTTATTTTATTTATTTATTTTATTTATTTATCAAATTATTAACAAAAATTAAATTCATAATTTTAAATATTTATAATAATTATCATCTACTATTACTTTCATTTTTTGGCTTTTTATATTCATTTTTAAATAAATATCAAATATCCCAAAATAAAAATGTCGAAATTAAAAGATTTCCCAATAAATGGGAAATCGAGAGTCTCCCGTCTCTCTCTCTCTCTAGCCTCTAGCCTTCGATTTCCCAGAGCTATCGTTTAGAAACGATTTATTACAAATATAAAGTTATATTAGAATTTCGATATATCGAAGGACTCACACCATTATCTGTCATTTTGGCCAATTGTTTTTGCTCCAGCGACTTCTAGACGTTTTGCAAAAAAAAACCAACTCATAATTATTATTAAATATTTATTATAATAAAAATTAAAATTAAAATTAAATTCTTGAAAATGGAGAATGAGCCAAAGTCGAATGAGAAATATCCAAATCCACCGGCTGATTACGTACTCCACTCGGATGAGAATATAATGAACAATTGTGCCCCCCGGCCACCGCCGCCACCAAAGGAGAATGAGATTTACGAACTGTTTGGCCGCAAGTACATGAACGGTAAATTGCTGGTAGAGCCAATGGTCGAGCATGTGGAAACCAAGCCATTGACCACAGCTCAAGAGCTGAAGAAGCTGAATCACTCGCTGCTCTTCAGCTATGTGGATCTTCTCGATGCTCTGGTCAATAATCCCAATCTTCCCAAGCGTGCCGAGAAGTTAAACGAAATACAGGAAATGTTCCTGAAAATGCATCAACTTATTGATGAATTGATGGCCAAACTTTATCCCGACTCGCTGCTGCAGAAGGAAATTAAAGAACGCCGCGACTTGTCCGAAAATCTCAAGAATATTATGGAAAAAATCAAAATGGATTTCCAGCAATTCTGCACCAGCCCAAACATCGATGAGGATGAGGATAAGGAGGAGGAGGAGGAGGAGAAGGAGGACGAGAAGGAGGAGAAGGAGGAGGAACAGGAGCAAAAGAAAGAGACAGAATCTGCTATTGTGGATGTTGGAAAACAAGTGGAAATGCATAAAGAATTCAAGGAGCTGGACATGCTCCCGGATGCTTCCGTCCCTGAGTACAACAAGGATCCCATAAATGCAAATGAAGAGCTTGTAGTTGATAGGGAATATCTGCACGATCTGAAACTATGCGAACTTGCCGACCAAATGGATTAAGGCACTTGTACATACACATACACATACACATAGACACATACATACATACGCTTACATACATATACATATTGACATAATTACATCATTAAAACCAAAAAAATAAAATGTGCAGCAATTATTCATAATTTTATTTTATTGTTTGTAAATATTGTTTATTTGGCTTTTTCCTCTTGTCAATAGTTTTAATTACCGTTCGAATTGCACCAACACAGACACATCTTAGTGCATTCATGTACATACATACACACAACATGTATGTGTGTGTGTGTGTGTGTTGACCTTGCCAATCGTGTGCGAAAGAGAATAGCATTAGGACAGGCAAACAAGCAGGAATGCACACACACAAAAAGAAAAAAAACACACACACACACATATATATATATATGTAGGCAAAGAGAAGCAGAAGAATGCCAAAAAAAAGAAAAATAACTGTGCTTAGTGAGCGTTGAAGCGAATGCCAAAAATGGCGAAGCAAATCAAAGAGAGAATAGGAAAATGCGAGCGTACAGTGGTGTCCCGAAAAACAAGTATGGTGCGCATTGTGTGAATGTCATTGAAAGCGAAAATTAATAATAATAAAGAATTACGAGAATAAATATTGAAAAATATGCAATATATATTAACAATTACTAATAATAATAATTATAAAAAAATAGATATAATATACATGTATGTACATGCAATTTCATTATTATATTTATAAACATTTAACATTAATTTAGCCAAGCTGTATGTATGTATGTACATACAGTCGGCACAACATTTATTCGTACACCCCAAGCTGTTAAGTTTAAATGGACATATCTTGAGATCTATTGAACGGAATTTAAATTTGTATATTTTTGTACAATATAAACCTCATGCTCATTTCGAAATATTCTCGCTTTTCTAATTTGCTTTCAGGCATTTTGGCTTTGGCTTGACTTTGGCTTTGGCCATGGAACAAGCGCGTCCTGTGCCGGCACCGCGACGCCTTTATCCGGAAATACGAACTGCCAACTATGAGAACATTGAGATCAATGTGGGGACCAGCAGCAGCGGCGCCAGCAATAGGATTAATTACAACAACAACAACAATAACAACAATAACAATAGCAATGATTCAAGCAAAAAGCTAAACATCGATGCAGAGAATCTGCATGGCAACTGTGTAGAGAAGAAGCTGCCGGGGAGCAGTCACTGCAAACTGATACTGCAGGAACAGAACGTGGAGCAGCCGATTTATGGTCCGGATGCCAATGAGAATGTGCCCGCAGAGCCACTTTATGCGACGCCCAAGCCAGCGCCCAGGCAGCGAGTGCGCGCCGAGTTTCTGCCCGAAGAGGAATTGCAACTTCAACTGGAACTAGAACTGGAATTGGAGGAGAAAGAAGAACATCAGGGGACACCGAAGAAGCAGCAACAGCAAAAAACATTGCGGGCAGCACCGCAGGTTCCATCGAAGCCATTGAACCGTGAGCTGGATAGAAGGCGAGCCGAACGCTGTTCCATCTCTAGTGAATTCTCAACAACGAGCCTTTGCGGCGCCAATGGATTGGAGGACGATTCCCGCTATGCGTCGAATGTATCGCTTGATTGCAGCGAGAGCTCGCAGAGCGGCAAGTTCAAGTCGCCGTCACCCGGGTACGTAGACGAGGGCGAACAAGTGGAACATGTGCAGGATCATGAGCAAGTTCTTGAGGGCAGCTTCGATACAGAAACGGAAGCAGAGTTGGCGGAGTTGGAGGTGGAGGTGGATAATGACTCCGTCTCGTCCGATCAGTCAGATTTGTCCGCCAGCTGTGACGATGACAAGTAAACTTTATCAACAATTTTCCCATTTGAATTTCCTCTTCTATACGATTCTATTGGTGTCTTATTAACTTTTTCCAATATCTCAATCTCAATCTCAATTTGTTCTACACGCACCCACACCACAAATACAAGTATACATACATATATCTAATTTAAATGGATAAATCGATCCGGTTTTGGTAATTAACCCCTCCCCCCTCTTCCACCCAGCAAATATTCCTAACTGAAACTGAGCAACAAAAACAAAAAAAAAATTCCACTTTAGAAATTTGTTATCACCCACAAAAAAAAACCAACGAATTTTTGTGGTTTTGGTTCACATCAATAGTACGGGTATGCACATGTATGTGTGCAATCCTTTTTTTTTTGGGTAGAAAATCATTTAAGATCCTTAACACTCATTTTATAGTCTAATCTTTTTTTTTTATTATTATGGGATAATTTATTTAACCATCACAGAAATTAAATTTGTAACAATTCATTTTTGCCAACTGCAATAATTATTTATTTATTTACTATAAATTTAAATATTAATTATTTGAAAAAAAAAAAAAATGAAATGAATAATTTTTTGATTCCAATCGGAAAGCACAATTAAATTCAATCCTCCCTCGACTTTGAGCCTTCCATGTGGAAATCAAAGATAAATTATAGAAGCAACGACTCCTTCATTCATTTGACGTGGTTGAATGGCTTGGATGGCTCAAGGCGACAGCTGAAATTGTTTTAAATCACGGAAATATGTTATACATACCATATATCCAGCCGCAGCTGTTCAGTTCGCCTGATCTTGGCCTCTATTTTTAGAGTTGCCGCAGACTCGGAAGACTCCACCATCTTCCGGCGACACATTAATCACAGTCCCCGGTCTCGGGGTAGTCCAAAAATAGTTGCCTCCCCGGTTACCGTGTCAAGATCAATGGCAAATGATTCCAGATGCGAGATTCGCTCTTTTTACTTTTTGTTTCATTTTTTTTTTTCGCTCTTTTAGGCGAAGGATATTTAAATTTAGTTAACGCTTGGCAGCTGAGGCGGAAGCACGTTCACCGCTAGTTAGTTTTGGGGATAACATTGCAATTTGATATTATTGTTAATTTAATTATTATATATATAATATTTGTTGGTAATATCTTATTAAACTAACCTGATATCGACGGCTTGTGGTATATATCGAAATACTATAATTATTTGCATCGCAAATGACATTTTGAATGCGTTTCTCTCACAGTGATCTGCTCCGTACGCTGGGCAACACCTCGAAGCAATTGGGCGAGGCGATTGGGGAGCGTGTGGCCTTTAGGGCCAAGGGTGCCAAGAAGCGTTTGGATAAGAATCTAAAGAGCTCCACGGAGGCGTTAAGCAGCATGAGCGCTGATGCCAGCAGTCGACTGAAACGCTTTGGATCAAATTTCACGATTGGCAGGCGAGAAAAGACATCGACGTCTAAGGGTCATAAGTCGGAATCGCAGCAGCAGGATGACTTGGAGCGACGTCGTACCATGCCCAATACGGATGTCTTCAATGCCATACAGTTCAGCAGTCCCCTGCATCGTGATGTAGCCGGTGGCGGGCAGACGGATCTCAGTGGCGCCAGTAAGATGCAAACGAGACCGACACCGGAGACGGAGACGGAGCTTGAGCAGGAGCCGTGCAAGGAGCTCACATATGAAGTGCCCAAACAAAAGCCAAAGCCCAAAAATAAAGCGAAACCGCCAAGCTATGATGAGGCGCTCCGTGCACGTCCCACTCAGCCGGCACATCCGTTGGTGAAGAATATAGCGCATGAGGCTGCAGCAAAGGTGAAATTAAGGAATCAACATCGACAGCAAAGCCAACAATCGAGCAGCGGCGAGTCAACTGGTGAGGAGCTACCCATGCCCACATTCCCAGCTCCGCGTCTATCACAGCAATTGGATGCATTGCAGCCGCCGGCACGGGTTAAGCGTCACAAGAAATATCAAAATATTCAGATGCGGGCAGCGAACGTGAGCTCGGCTGAATTACATGAGCTGAACCGGGCGGAGGAGGCCGCTGAGCGTGAGAAATCGCTGTTGATCTTTGCGACGATTGCCGATGAGGAGGCACGTGCGCCCGTACCGGAGCGTAGTGATTCCTGGCAATTTCAACGTGACGATGTGAAAAGCGAATCAATGGCAGAGGGCGAATCCAGTTCCTCGCCAGAACCCGTCTATGTCAATCAAGAGGAAACGTACGGCAAACTCTTCGAGATGGCGTCCAGCAGCAGCAGTCGCAGCAAGCTCCTGACACCGCAGCAGGAGTTGGCCTGCATTAGCGAGGATGGTGAACTGGATAGTAATGACGGTGCCGTGGGTGGATGGTCGTTGACAATGTCATCTCGGTCACCGCCACCACCACCGCCACCCCAGGAGCTAATCGAAGAGTTTGATCCGTTAATGAGCAAACGCTCGACCCTTGATCGCTCCAACAAGAGCAACGAGCTGCTTTTGCTCGAGCATCTGCTTGAGGAGGATACCTACGGTGTGTTGAAACGCGAACAGGACGATGTCAGCATGTGCACCTCCGAGGAGGATGGCAAAAATGAGTCAACATCAGCGCCAACAGGTGCCGCATCATCAGCAGGAGCAACTGCAAGTGCAGTTGAAAGTCATCCACAGATCGTACATCAGAATGCGCAGCTTGAGCATAAAATGGATGAAGCAAAGTCCACGGTAGATTTGGCTGAGCTACGTGCCCAGCCCTACTTAAGTCGGATCGAAGAGAAGCCGGCGTCGACGGGAATTGTTGATCTGTCGATGCCATCCCAGAATCGGACCATTTGGTTTTATGATGACAAGCCACGTGTTGGGGGCGATAAGGCGCACATTGAGGGCGACAGTCCGCCCACTTATTTAGAGGCGATTGGTGGCGATGAGCAGCCAACTACTGGAGCAGCAGGAGCAACTGCAGCCGGAGCAGCGGCAACAACAAGCTCCAGTTCGAAATCAAGTTTAGGCACACGCTTCCGTGACACAATGAACGCCATATCCATACGCATGGATGTAATGAAGCGCCGGACAAGCGTCAAGGCCGGAGCACACCGGCAATCGGACGTGAAGGTAGCACTCCAAATGGTACCGAGGCCAAGTCTGTCGCCGCTGCTGGTGCGCTACGAGGGTCCACTGGTGCGTTTTCCGTCGGGTGTTGTCGAGGATATACTCAAGGAGATGCAAAATCGCAAGGCGATATTAAGAGATCGGCAATTTCAAACGTATCTGGATCAGGAGATGAAAACCCCAAAGGAGCTAATACCACTGGATGCCATCACAACGCTGCAGTGCGTCAGCAATAGCCGTGTTACCGACAATGCCACGCACTTCTATTGCTTTGAGTTGACCACATCGCAGCCAAAGAATGGCGCTGGCAATGCCGATGGCATGTCCTCCAATCCGAATCTCCTGATGACAAGCAATGCCAATGGCAATGTGAAACAGCAGCGTGTCGCGCATCTTTATGGCGTTAGCAAAGAGTCCGAGCGCGGCGTCTGGATGCAAAAGATCCTCGAGAGCCTCACCAACAGCTTACCCGTTAAGTACACCTGCCATTATTATCGCGCCGGTTGGTGCTACCTTAAGGTGAGTACCAGGCTGCATGATTCATGATTCCAGCTCATGTTAACCACATCCACTTTACGGTTTACAGAACTCGATTACCTCTGAGTGGAGCGGCACTTGGTTGGTGCTCCGTAAGAGCCAGCGGCGTCTCATCTTTGTCAGCGAATCCACAGGCAACGTTGAGAAAATGGATTTAAGAAAGGCGCGCTGCATCGGTGAGTATTCCATCCAGTCGCCTTGGACACCTCTCGCTCAATTGAGATTTTGTTTGTTCTTACAGTTCTCAAAGATAGCGATGAATCAATCGATAATCTGCACGTTGAGAGCGGACCAATGCTGATGATCGACTGTCCACCATATGCGGTATATATGATCATGAGCTCGGCAAGGGAAACAAAGATCTGGCGACATATTATTAGGGAGGTGGCGCACAATAATGGATTCTCTTTGGGGGATCAGCAGCTGACACGCTACGATGTGCCCGTCATTGTGGATAAGTGCATTAATTTTGTGTATATCCATGGCTCCATGTCCGAGGGGATTTACCGCAAATCCGGCTCAGAGAATTCAATGCATAAATTAATGAGCGCATTTCGCGCCGATGCCTTCAATGTGGAGATCACACGCAACGAATACAATGAGCACGATGTGGCCAATGTGTTAAAGCGCTTCATGCGGGATCTACCGGAACGGTTGCTTGGCAAATTGACGGATAGCTTCGTATTTGTTACCGAATTGGCTGTGCCCTCCGAGAAGATACCCATTTACAGGGAGCTACTCAGCCGTCTCAGTACCATTGAGCGGGAGACACTGCGTCGGATTGTCGGTCACCTGGTGTTCATTAGCTCCCAGAAGACAAAGAATAAAATGAGCGTACAGAATCTGACCATGATATGGGGTCCCACCCTGCTCGCCAATAAGGTATTAACTTATCTTCTCATCTCATAAGCTTGCAACGCCTTCTAATCCTCTGCCTATTCCATAGAGCGAGGAGCTCATCTATTCACAAAAGGAGGCCGATGTCCTGTGCGATCTAATACTGTTCCATAAGAATCTATTTCCATGCAGCGCCGATGAAATGGTAAGAATCAATTTAACAATTCTCAAATGCCGAAGGACTCGAATGCAATGCTCTCGTTTTGGATTCAATTCCATAAATAAAAACTCATTATTAACTGACTGGGCGCAATAATGCAAGCATACATACACTACATACTTGTATATGTATGTATACGGTATATAAATTATGTTCTTGAAATTCTTATTGAATTGAATTCGGGAATTCCAATTGGTTAATCGTTCGAAGTTCATTCGCTCTCATCTTTTAAGTGGCACCTCGTTTCTCTCTCATGCAGTTGTATATTTGTTTTTTCATCTTCTTTGATCCTGTAGAAAAAGGAGCAAGCCATGCTAATGTGCCTACAGAAATACTATGCAGCTGCCGAAACACTCAAGGATGCTGTTAAGCAGTCGGGCGACATCAAGATCTGGATAAGTCTTAACCCCAATCCGGACAATACCACAGAGGTGAGTTGAATAAATTTTTAATATTTCATAGTATTTTTTAACTCATTTGTTTTTATTTTCTCTTTCCAGGAGAAGACACAGGTGAATGCGACCATTTCACCGACAAAGACCGCCTATGAGCTGTGTAGCGAATATTCACGGAAGATGCGTTTGCCGACGCATCAGTTGACACTGTACGAGGTGATATTGAACGATAGTCTGGAACGGCCATTGCATCATGATGCCCGGGTATTTGATGTCATATTAAACTGGTCGTATTGGCCGGAAGAGGATCGCAAGCATAATTATTTGGTTGTGCGGCCAATTGAGATGCTGCGCGAGGTGCAGCGCGCTGTCAAGAATCTGGCAACGGTTACTCCAGGCAAGGAACTTCGATTCGCCGACCATCGCACCAAATCGTTTAAGACGCTGCAGTGTGAGCTACGCGATGGCAAGATAGTTGTCTCCAAAAAGGAGAAAAATGACAAGACGACCATATTCCGTGAGATCTTCCTGCACAGCTCCACGGCATATTTGGGCTGTGAACGGAAGCGTGACTTCCCCTGGAGCTGGGCAATTACATTTGTGGAACGCACACAGGCGCAAATTATGCGGTAATTTTTCATTATTATATTATACTCGTATTTATTTATTTTGCCATACAAATTTTTACATTTATTTATTTATTTATTTTTCTAGATCGCGCGATGCGCCTTACATTGGTCATGTGCTGGCGGGCAGCGAATGGATGGATCGCACCATTTGGTATTCGAGCATTTGGTATTGCCTCTATGGCGATAATATACTTCCTCCTGCGGAGATCATCATCAAGTGAAAACTCGTGCATTTTATTCATATTGCCAATTAACTCTGCCTGCACTAGCATTTAACACTATTATTATTATATATATAAATATATATATATATATACATTTGTTTTTTTTTTTTTGTAATAATTATTATTATTTGTATTTTGTAGATATGCATATTGAATTTATTTTAAACAAAAACAAAACATAAATTAGTGTATTATGTTTCAAAAAGAAATTTTCAATCGTCGATCGCACAAAACAATTTCAACATTTGTGCAATACAAATTAATTAATTAATGCTATTTATAGTATATTATAAGTTATTGTAGATAATTTTTATGCAATTCGAATAAACATTCATTTACCTTATACCATATACCATATACAATATTACAATATTCAACATACTCGGATAAGTAATATTCCTGAATGCATTTATATAAACAATTTCAATGTACCATAAATATACTACAATATTTTGTATAAATAATATTGTAGCACCTATGCCATTTGTCTTCAATATATTGTATAATACTAGGAAGGGGATAAACATTTGGGAAAGTTACATACATTTAATTAATTTTTATATTTCATTTTATCTTTCACCTAGTTCTATTTATTTCTATTAATTGATTATACATTTTATGATTAATTATTTGATTATAATTTGAGAATAATTCAATAATAAATTTAAAATTGTCATTGTAATCAAAATACAATAATTCAAAGCAATGTTAAAGAAACTATTATTAAACATGATTAATAACTAAATTATTAAATATCTATTTCTATCATAATCATAAATCATAAATCCTTAAAATGCATCAAAGGATATTTTTAATTTGTGCTCAGAAAACAGAAAACAAACCTATCGAAAATTACAATCAATTACAAACAAAAAAACGAAAAAAAATCCCAGTATGTCATTTTAAAGTTTTTGATTTATAGTACTTTTGAAAATCGGTCAAAATTACTTTTGTATATGTTTCGACATAATATTGTATATAGATGCCATATTTAATGTTTCAATTTCAAAAAAAAAAATCAAAAAGTCGAATCGCTTGCATTAATTATTAGTCGGGCAAGAAGTTAAAGCAGCTGAAGCATCTGAAGCATCTGAAGCAGCTGAAGCATTTGAAGCATCTGGAACATCTGGAACATCTGAAGCATCTGAACCATCAGCATCTTTATATATCAAGATGGCATTATACGAAAAGTATCGCGATGTTCATGTATGGTGGTTTCCCCGGGAGTTTTGCCAATCACGATTCGGGGAATATCGTGGCAGTGGCAACAACTCCTGCACACTTGTCGCCCTAATCTGTGCTGATATAATGTCCAAGGCACTATCCTTTACACGATGCATCTTGGATGTGCCGACATCGGCCAAGGATCTAATTGGCACTGCGATCAATCAAGGCAACAATGTATATCAGGATCTTAATTATAACAATGTTAATATTAATATACCGGACGCAATGCAGGCATTACGTGACCACGAGAAGGTTAACTTTGGCCTAAGTGAGTGGTATTATACACAAATCCGTGCCGATCCGAATAATCCACATTACATTGCCACGGAGCTAACGCACATCCTGATGCGTTCGATCTACGTCTGCCAGCGCAACGATGGCTGGTTGAAGCCGCGCCATCTGTTTGCCGCCCTCGTGGCTGATTCACGTACTGTGATGATAATGATCGATACAATAACATCGCTCACATGCCTCACCGATTCCCATCAGCATGGCCAGAATCTGGGCGCCGTCTTTGCCCAGACCACCACGTGCACTATTGATGATCTCGTTAATTGGTTCATAAACATGTTGACAAATAAATACTCCAGCCGTCCGGATATCTTTGAGATATCATTCCTGACCACCCAACCTGGACTGGCCGCACGCATTCCACCGCCAGTTTCGCATGTCGGAAGCATCAAATCGACTTCGCCGACAAACAAAAATTGATCAACATTAACATTATATAGTATTTCGATTCCCGATCCCAATCGCGAATCGTGTCGCTAATGTGCAGCGACGAGTTATTTATATGTTTGATAGTTATGAGTTTAATTCTCTTCTTTCTTTTTCGTTAAATCATTACAAATTATTGCACATGAATTGTTTTTTAAAGGATTTGGTTATTAATATTGTGAGCAAGGCATCAAGCATCAACATTAACAAAACAAAAGCAAAAAGCAACGGCAAAAAGCAACAGCAAAAAGCAACAGCAAAAAGCAACGGCAAAAAGCAACAGCAAAAAGCAACAGCAAAAAGCAAAAGCAAAACAATGGCAAATATGACTGGAATATTCATCAAAGGGAAAGAATTCAAATTGTTATCGACTTATGATTAGTATTATTTATAAATTTCAACAAAACAAACCAAACAAACCCATACAAAAACAAAAAGAAATCTTTAAAAAAAATTCCTAGTATTAAATATTTTTTACCAAAATCTTTTCTTTTCATTTCTTCTTCTCCTGAGGTCCAACAACTTTTCGTTGTTTTTTTGTTTTACCTTTTTATCAGATTAATTAAATTTAATAATAATTGAATTTATTATGCAAAACAATTGTTTAAAAAGTATGGAAAAAAATTGTGTTTTTATTATATTTAGTATAAGGTAGTAGCATATAAATTTATATAACATACGATATACATACATATATGTAAAATAATAAAAAAAAAAACGACATAGCTAGCTTAAATACTTTTTTTCCTTTTGTATTCGCCTTCACATTTCGCTGCATTCTCGCTATTGATTCTAGCTTCTTGATGATGTTTCCACTCGCTACTTTCACTCGCTGTTTCCACTCGCTGCTTTCACTCGCTGTTCCGTCTCGCTCTTCCATCTCGCTGCTTTCACTCTCTGTTCCATCTCGCTGCTTTCACTCGCTGTTTCTTCTCGCTGTTTCCACTCGCTATCTTCTCTCTGTTCCGTCTCGCTGATATTTCTGGTTTCTCATTGCTGATACTTCTCTCTTTCATTGACTTCCCTTGCTTTCGACTTTTGCTCCCTAACGATACTTTTCTTTGTTATTTATCGTTATCGCTGCTTAAGATCACTTCTCGTTGCTTTCTTCTCGCCTTTTCATCGCGATATTGCTTCTCTTTGTCCCGTTCCTTCTCTCGCTCGAACTAATCTCACGTTCGTGTGGCTTTGTTGTGGGGAAGATGTGTGTATATGTGGTGTGTGTTTGTGTGTGTGTGTGTGTGTGTGTGTGTGTTTGTGTGTGTGTTTGTGTGTGTGTGTGTGTGTGTTTGTGTGTGTATTCATGTGTGTATTCATGTGTGTGATTGCGCCTAAAAGCCCGCCACGCCGCCACGTTTACGATAATCGGCATTCGCGTAAATTGCTGTCGCATTGCGAGCAATCGCGCAAACAACGCTGGAGGATTTCTCCGAGATGGGCTGGAGGTTGTGTCCCCGCTTGGTTAGCAGCTGGAGTACCGCATCTGAGAACCTGTCCTTCTCATACTCAAGGACATCCGGCTGCAGCTGATGATAGAAACGCGGCGCATCCACTGCCGCCTTTAGATCGTCGCCCAACCATAAATATCGAGCGGCCACCTCGACGATGGCTGCCAATATTTTCGTACCGCCGGCAGCTCCGATTCCCAGACGAACGTTACCCTCCGGATCAACAAGGAGCATTGGCGACTGCGAGGACATGGGCCGCTTGTGGGCATCGATTGTATTTGCAACGGATGGTGGCAGCTTAAAATTATTATTGGGCACAGCAAAGTCATTCATTCCATCGTTCAATATAATGCCCGTACGTGGTCCGATCAGCCCGGAACCAAAACTATAATTAATAAAAAAAAAAAAAAAATTAATAAATATTATATTGCACAATTCCGGAATATCCAAATTAATTGCGTCAACTTACTAATAGTTGATGGAGCTGGTCACGGAGACGGCATCGCCATTGGGTGCAACAACGACCAGATGGGAGGTGCCATATGGATCATCCTCGCCGCTAACTTGTGCGCCATAGTCCTGTGGATCATCAAGGACGTGGCTATCGTTGATATGGGCCCGCTGCTGGGCGCTGAAATCAGGATTATTCAATTGGCTAACCAATTCGCGGACCTCATTGAAACGCGGATCGCCAAGCTCAGAGCGACGAGCGAAACCCAATTTAAGTGCCTCGGTGATGCGGTGTATTGTCCGGGCATAGGCTTCATCATTGGCCAGATCGGCACGGGTTAAATTGAATCCCTCGAGTATGCTTAGTATGTGCGACACGACAGAGCCGCTGCTCACTGGCGGTATGGCATAGAGGGTGTCCTTGCCGAGGGGCATCGTTATCGATAGTCGAACTTCCGATTTATATGCATCCAAATCGTCCAGCGTCACAATGCTACCCAAATCCTTAAGATCCTCGGCCAGCAATTTGGCAATGGTGCCATTATAAAAGTCCATTGGCCCATTGTCCGCCAACAGTTGATATGTCTTACAGAGCTGCGCCGGCGGCTTCACCAGGGTCCCCTGCCCATGGTGCACACCGGTCGCGGCGTTAAGGAATACGGCTCTGTCGATAAAGGATAATTGAAACATAAGAGCATAACTGTAATTTATTGCGCTTACTGATAATGCAGATTGTCCTTCAGCGAGGGCCACGTCATACGCAAACTGTTCTCCTGATGCTGCGTCATGTGATAGCCCATCTCACAGATCCGTAGCGATGGTGCAACCAGATCTCGCCACGGTAACCTACCAAAACGCTCGTGGGCCAAATGATAGCCCATCACCTCGCCAGGCACCGCAATGCTAAGTGGCCCCTTGAACGACGCCATCGGATCCTTGTCGAACATCTGCTCGTCGGCCGCATACGGCGCCACCATGTGGGCATCTATTTGATAGCCCTCGCGGGACTCGTGATCATAGATGTTCATCAGGAGGCCACCGCCAATGCCGGTGCTCTGTGCCGTGATCAAGCCGTTGCACAGCATTGTGGCAATTGTTGCATCCACGGCGCTGCCATTTTTCGATAGAATCTCGCTACAAAAAAAACAAAAAAAATTGCAAAAAAATAAAACTCCAAATTAAAATATACTTAAAATAATTAATTATTTATTACAATATGTTGCTAATTATTTAAATTATTTTTTAGGTTTGTTTGTTTTTGTTTTTATTTTAAATTTATTTTTTTTTTTCTTACCTTCCGATTTCGCTGCAGGTTTGTGCGTCCGAGCAGATCGCTGCACGCTCGAACACGCCCAATTTCGAGTTGAAATTGTTGTTGTCGTCGTCAAACACTGGCGGCGGTGTTGTTGGTAATGTGGAGGCAGCCACAGCGGGTCCGGCAATTGCAATCTCCTCGGCAGCAACTGTTGTTGCCTCCTCCTGGCCATCGCTGTTGCTCGCTGCCACCGGCAATTGTTGCTCATCTGTTAAAGTAAAGTTGTTAAATGTGTGGCTTGTGCTTGCATTGCTTCGTAATGTTGTTGTTGTTGTGGTTGTTGTTGTTGTTGCTGTGGTTGTTGTTGTTGTTGGTGGTGGTGGTGGTGGTGGTGTTGTTGTTGTGGTGCTTTCTGTGGTTGTTGCTATTATTGGTGTTGTTGCTGTTGTTGTTGTGCTAGTTGTTCTTATTGTTGTTGGTGCTGATAACAATGGTGAGATTGCTGCAGCAGCAACTGTTGCTGTTGTGCTGCCAGTGTCGCTGTTGTCGCTGCTGCTTTCGCTGCTGCCGCTACTACTAATTATTGCTGCTGTTGCTGTTGCTGCTGTTGTTGCTGTGGCTGTTGTTGCTGTGGCAGTTGCTGTTGTTGTTGCAGCTGTGTGACTGCTGTTGCCAGCGTTGTTGTTGCGCCCCGTTGACTTGGGCCAGTCTATAATTTTTGTTGTTGTTGTTGTTGTTGTTGTTGTTGTCGTCGGTGCAATTGTTGTTGGTGATGTTGTTGTTGTTGTTGTTGATGTTGTTGGTGTTGTTTTAGTACGTTATGGTGTAAGAGTTGTTGTTGTCAATACATTTTGGTGCCACAATAGAAAAGATTTTAACAACGAAATCAAAACGGCATAAAAGTGGAGATAGAGGCGGAGGCGGAGGGTGTGTGGATGTGATTGTGGTTGTGGTTGTGGTTGTGCCACAAACGTGCAAGATGATTCATGATTCATTTGGCAGGGGCATGCATCAAGCTAATATGCGACAACATGTTGCATTGTATTGTACAATATAATAATAATTGTTGTTGTTGTTGCTGTTGTTGTTGCTGCTGTAGTTGTTGTTTTTGTTGTTGCTCTTTATGATGATATGTCTGTGTGTCGATGTGTCTGTGTGCGCGTGTCTGTGTGTGTGTGTGTGTGTTACTTTTGGATTAGTTGCCGGTAAATGTAAATGTGAGAGGTGTTAGATACATATGTACACATGTGTTGCATTAAGTATGTACACACATACATACATACACACATAGTAGATGCATGTATGTATATGTATGTATGTGGCCAGTTGATCAATTCGGGTATATTAACTCACCGCTGAAACAGAGGCTAATGATCACATAACTAATCAGGGCGATGCCTATAAAGCAGATGAGCACAATCGTCAGCTTCTTCATCCAGGCCAGGACATTAGCACGCCTGCAACAGGAAAAACAACAGATAAAAATAACAAATATAAATAAATAAAAAATAATAAATATAAAAATAATTATAATAATAATAATAATAATTATGATAATAATATAAATTAATAATACCTTCAACAAAATAATAATTTATTTAAAGCAAGCAACTAACCAAAATATAATTAACTTTTTTAATAAAATTAAAATTAAATCTTTGGGCCAAATCAACAAAATATTTAACTAAGAATTTTGTTTAATTATTCATTTCTATTCGTTTCTTATTTAATTTATTAATTGCCTATTTAAATGAACATTTTTATTTAAAATGAAAAGACTAAAACGAACACGAAACTTTATATTTCATCATAAAAAAAAATATTGTTTTTAATTTTATTGTATTATTATTAAAAAAAAAAAAATATTGTATTAACTATTTTGTTAACTCCTTTGTTCATGCTACCAGGGCCAAAAGCAAGTAGGCATTTTTTTTTTTGATATTATTTAAGCATTTTCAGAATCTTAAAAATGTATGATTGTATTTCGACAAAAATTTAGAAATGTAAAAAATTTATTTGTCTCTTTTTTTTGAACGCATTTCTCTTTAATAACTTAATCTAAATTTTTTGTTTAATTTAAGGAATATTTTCAATAAATAAAAATAATTAAATTAAATAAATAAGAAATTCTCTTCTGGACAACAAATGATTAAATGGTATTTATTAATATGATGCCTTTGGGTTTTATTTTTGTTTTCTTTTTTTTTTTAAATATTTTTCTTTGTTTTTTTTTGTTTTTGTTTCACTTACATTTGTTCGCGTCGCGCCTCCTCTGCCGCGGCTGTGTCCTGCATCAGTTCGCCGCCATTTTTCTCCTCATCGTCGAGTCCATTTGCCGATTTGAGTGGAATTTTATTCATGGCATCGTCATTGTTGTGGTGCACCATCTTGTGAGCATCCGCTGCCGCTGCTCCTGCTCCTGCTCCTGTTGTCGGGCTGCTGTTGCTGCTGAGAGAGTGAGAGAGATAGAGAGAGTGTGTGTGTGTGTGTGTGAGTGTTTGCTTAAGAGTATGCAACAGTTTATAAAACTCGAGCTCGCAACTCGAAGTATGCAACAGATTTCGCACGCGACCCAATGCCAACTGAAATAGCCAACAATCGACACGCTGCCACGCGGCGTCAATATTGCCATTAGCAAATAGCAGCAGCAGCAGCAGCAGCAACAACAACAACAACAATCTGCTGCCTGCTGCCTGCTGCCTGAGTCAGCGTCGACGTCGAGATTGTTGTTGGTTTGCTACTTAATCTTCTTGCATTGGGTATATTCAGTTCAGTACGAAATATGTGACATTTTCAATTGTTTAATAATATTTTACATAAACTCAATTATCTCTTCATATAATTATCAACTAAAAACATTAACTATATTATAAACTAATTATTAATAATAATTTAAAAAAAAAAACAACTACACAACTTAATGTAAAAATTTAATGCTTTATGTTTGATGTCATTTAGTAAGCAAAGGGTATGCAGACATCGGTGTGCACTATTAAATGTTTCTTGAATAGTTTCTGTTTGTTTTCTTTTTCTTTTGTTGTTGTTGCTGTTGTTGTTTGTCGTCGCCGACAACTTTGATGGCCGACTTTGATGGCAGGATGTGGTCGTTGTGGCCGTTGTGGTCTCTGTGCTTGCATATTTGTGGGTGTGTCCCATGCCCATTTCCGTTTTGAATCCAAGTCCTGCTGCCGTTCCTTGTTGCTGTGTGCGTGCAACACAAATGGGTCAGACAACGACGTTAACGTTAACGCTGACGTCGACGTCGACGCCAATGCTGACGCTGACGCTGACGGTAGAAATGCATTTTGTTACAAGTAGCTGGCGCTGTCCATAATCATAATTGAATGTTGTGATTGGTAAACACGAGAAGGCGGGTGGAGTGGGGGGTGAAGTGGCAGATGGAGCAGATGGGGCGGGCAAATTAAATTGTTGCCTTTAAAGTGGGTTAATTGCTGCCGCATTTGATGTGTGTGGCACGAGGGCAGCAAATCAACGGTGCAACGTTAGCCAACTTTGACCCCCAATGAACCCGCATGCAACATTGTTACCATTGGCAAAACAAAAACAAAAACAACAAAAAAAAGGGTAAGTCGCAAATTTAGCACACAAAAATATATTCGAGTATATACAAATATAGAGTATATATTGTAGATTGTAGTATTTATTTAAGTAATATTTAAGAAAAACAAAAAAAAATGCAACATTAATGTGAAATTTAATTTTCGTTGATTTTGTAATGAAAAGCCCAAACGATTTTCTATGCCACATACACTTAATGTGCGAATTTGTAGGATTTAAGGATTATACAGCAATTAGTCGAACATGTACATATGTACATACATACATATACACATATGCACATACATACACACATACTATAGTACATATATACTAGTGTAGTATTATTTAGTTGATTGCACGGCACAGTCCTTGGCTGGCCTAGCCTGGTATTTGCTTTGTTTGTTTTTGCTTTTTGGGTCAACTACATACATGCTCGTATGTACATACATACATACATACATTTCAGTTTATTTGATTTTCATGTTCATCAAATGAGACTGCAGCTGAAGACCAACAACAGCTGCAGCTGGCGGTGTAAAAAAAAAAAAAGCAACCAAAGCACTCGCCACAATTACCGAGCATTACTTTGAGGCATGTGGAATTGCTATTTGGGTTTACGACCCCGACGCCGCCTCAGTTGGGTCATAAAAAAACAACAACAACAGTAACAAAAACAACAAAAGCAGCAGCAACAATAAATACAAATTAAAAAAATAACACAAAAAATTAAAAACAAATGAATTGCAGCGAACTCAGCGAGAAGAAAATGCACGGACATGCCACATTTGAACTGGGACAGGGACAACCTGTCCAGCTCGAACTGGCGGCAGGTGCCTCCAGGCCTCCAGGCTCTGCGGCATTGCTGCCACCATTGGGCAGCGTTGTTGTGGGGCACGTGTGGCACATTTGCATGCAACACAGCGTCATGATAATGACGATGATGATACCATCGCTAAGGCATTCAATTAATTGCGCTATGGACTGTTAAAGGCCCCATAAGTCTCTCACTCTTCCTCTAGTTATCTCTCTCTCTCTCTCTCTTTCTCTCTCTAACTCTGTCTCTCTCTCTCTTTTCTATTACTTTTCGTGCCCAGCACCTTAGCCTTATTTTGCAATCGGCTAGGAAGGTATAAAACTGTCTCCGATTTCGATTCCCATTTCGATGGCACATTTAGGTGGCCAAAACGCTTCATCATGCTGTCATTATGACAATATATTGACGCGGCATGTTAATTGGATTGGCTACGTGAGCGTTTTGGCCAATTGGCAAATTGCTGGATTTCATTTTCTATTATTATTGTCAATGCAATTAATTATAACATATATACATACACACATACATACATACATACATACACTTACATACATATACATACACATACATATGTAATATATTTAATATTTCTTTATATTTATTATTCACTTTGATCTCAGCCGCCGCCCTTAACCAAAGGTTTTTGGCCTTTTCCGTTTTCCGTTTTCCATTTGTAATTTTAATTTCCGTTATCTTCTTTGCAATCATAATAAAATTATAAATATATACATATATAATATAATTTTAATATAATTTTAATTGTATATACATATATATGTATATATATATATATATATTATATTTTGTAAATATTTATATTTTTGTCATAAGATTTAGTTTTAATTAAATTTAATTAAATTAAATGTTTGATGAAATTATTAATATTAAAATCATTTAATTTAATTTATTATAATATTATTGCCAATAATCCAATGACAATATACATATACTATATAATCAATAATATAAAATATATTGTAATATTTTTTATTTTATTATTATTTTAACTTTTAAAACACAATCTTGTATAATTATTATTATTTATTTAAAATTATCGCAAATGCTTTATTTTATTTTTAATATATTATTTATTTATTTTGATATTGGGTTTTTATTACATTTCTTAATAATTTAATAAATTTTATATTTTTTTTATTGTATTATGTATGTTGTGTTTATTTTTTATTTATTTAAATAAATTCCATTTAGGGTATTTATTTATCGGATATGCCCGCTCGCTGCAGATCTGGGAACAGACAACGTGGGGGCATGGGTTGAGGCTGCACGGGAACTGGGGATCATATAGTGACAAGGTGGATGAGGATGTTGGTGGCGGGGGCGGTGGTGGGGGTGTTGGTGGGGGTGTTGGAGACGTGGGGCGGTGTGTGAGCTCCAATGGGGTCAGCCAGACAGTTGAAGCGATCGTACAATTAGAATAGTCGCATATACATACACACGTGCATGCATACATGCACATGCACATGCACATGTATGTATGTGTATATAGCATAGACATTATACATAAATTTAGCAGAAGCAACAACAATAGCAACAATAACAATAAAAAAAAATAATAAAAGAGCAAATTGCAGTTTTTTTTTGTATTTATTTTCATTTTCATTTGCATTTTCATTTTTTTTATTTTTATTTATGTTTTTCATTTATTGTTATTGCATTTGTTCACACTTGTTGCACAAAAAATTAAATATTTGAATGGCATTTTGGATGAGTTTTCGTCATCGAGAATCGGATGACACATATACATACATACACACATATATATGGTATGTATATACCTTGAGGTCATATCTCAACTGGCTGAATAAACTATTTGCAATTTACAAAGTATTTTAAACTTGGACTACCATCTTGGCTTCAGAAGTGGGACACGGTCTGTAGCCACACCCCTTACGCACACACACACACACACACACACCCAATACATACTTCATTTGGTAGATAGATTGTATTGTCCGCCCTGTGGGTTTTATTTGATTTATTTGCGCGCTTGTTTGTCTTCATGCATTTTAATGTTTTTTTTTTTTTCTGTCAAATTGTTTATTTAATTGCCCAAACGTTTTTGCTAGGAAACTCAAATTGATTTAGCTATACTTATACAAACATACATACATATAGATGTATGTAGAGGTATGCACCTGATCTGTGATCTATGCACATACACATCCCGTATATGGGAGACCTTCAATTATTTTCTACCCGATTGAAAATCTCATATTATTATTTACATTTTTTTATTGAATATTTATACACATTTAATTGGGCGAAACTTGTATTTATTGTACAATAAAATAAATAAAGATAAGGTAATCGATTTGTCTTCGGGTTTAACAAATACTAATACTATTAATATTATTACGTTTTATTTATTTAAATCAAATATTTTCCTTATTTTTTGCTGTTGATCTTTTGTATAATATACTCGATCTACTATATATATAATAATAATATTGATTTGAGATAATTGATAAATAAATAAAAGAAAAGTAGTTATTAAAAACGTTAAGTAAAGTGGCTAAGAAATTTACAAATTAAATACACTCAGAGAAATACAAGCGCATAAAATATTATTAATAATTTTAACTAAATTACGATTTGTTTTCAATGATTTTTTCTAAACTTTTGACAAATGAAAGTGCAAAAAAATAAACAAAAAAAAACAACAAAATTCCAAATAAAAAATATCTCTTAATTATTGAAAAATAAATGAAACTTGAAATGAAAAGCAATTGCTATCGACGAGCATCACTCATATACAAAAGACAGACAGACAGACAGACAGATAGACGGATAGATAGATAGATAATCACATGTACATATAGCGTATGTCTGTATGTATATAAGGGACAAAGATCTAGCATTGATCTAAGTATGTACATACATATGTATATGGTTTGCGTGACAGAATCACATTTTAACACATTCACAATTTGTGACAGTGTAAATTGAGCGCGCCCAAAGTTCAGGGGCAAATGCGGCAGCAACAAACAAAAAAAAAAATAATAATATAAATACTAAATAAATAAATAAAAAAAAAATAAACAAATAAATATTTATATATATATACTTGTATGTATATATAGATACATAGATAAATATCGTACATATGTGAACAGATAGATGCAGATCCAGATTCAGATCCAAAGCCAAATCCAGCGGCTTATTAGCTGACAGTGTGTTATACTATATTTAGATAATGCCTTAGATTGTTAAACATACATGTATGTATGTATGTATGTATGTATGTATGTACTTATCACACTCGTATTTGTATTCGTATTCATACTAATAATACTCATACTCAAATGTTGATTAAGTTGTCAGCAATCAACGGTACGGGCTGGCCAATGCCGATATGATGATGCCCCGAAACCCACCGGAGATGCCGTTTAGTTATAACAACTAGTGCTATACATATACATATACATATACATTGTAGTGCTGATTTAACTGTATGTACGTATCTGTATCTGTATCTGTTCTTAGTGAGATGCAGCTGGGGCGACAGCTACTATGGCCATTAAGTGGCTGCCATTCAAAAAAATATATCCAAGACAAGATTTGAGCTAACAATTGACACTCAAGTTGCTGTCACTCGTCTGCCATAGTATAATGAATTCAAACATAAATACATATGTATATACATATTGTACATATATTTTTATAAGTGTATATATATGTTACTAAACATGTGTATGTACTAAGTACGAGTAAGTATATTATATGTACAATACAATACAATACAATACAATAAAAAATAAAAATGAAGAGTTCGCACAGCAGCAATAGCAACAGCAGCAGCAGCAGCTTGATAAAAGCTGATTGGATTCTTGAAACAAATGGTTGGGCGAGTGATAGCAAACGATGGTTTCCTAGCTGTTGAAACGGATATGTTGGTGGCGTGCCACAGCGGCAACATGCCATCAGGCTGTGGACAATGATGAGTCTTATCACTAAATATTGCCGGCAATAGACGAAGCGACGCGGCTGCAACTCGTTTAGATAGCAGCAACAACAACAGCATTAATACCAACAACAACAACAACAACTGATAAGCCAAACCAATTTATGCTGTGTCAAATTAGCCATGGAAAGTTCAAGTCAAGTGCTGTTATCATTGTTTTTGTTGGCATTTTTGAAATGCATCTGAGTGAATGCTTAGGATGAACTTCCTTGTAAGTATGTATGTATATATATGATATATACATACATCTCCAATTACATGGCACATTCATTCACTCATACATCAGATGGGAACATGTCAATGTTGAAGGCCAAGCAGCAAAAGATACGAAATATTATTATTTATGTATATATGTATCTTTAAGATACATTCGATTGTAACTCACAAAGCGGATTTACTGTCAACTGGTCAAGTGGTCATTTGATCATTTGGTCAATTGGTCAACTGGGAGGATTACTTATATTAGGTTTCCAATTCTTTACAGTATTGAAAACTTTTCTCCACTTATTTATAATTTTATTTTTTTGTTGTTGTTGTTTTTCAACAGCTCAAAAGCTGTAGCCAATCTATAAAAATGTATTATGAAGCATGAATAATTCAGCAATAAAACTCTTTGCCCATTACACTATACTACATACTTTAGATATTGATTCCTTTTAAATAGAAAATCAATAAAATTTACAAACAATTTCTTCACCTTAAAATTTCCAGCGAGATGAATAAATAAAAATTTTTAAAAAAGATTTTTTTGTACTATTTGCAGTCTTAAGATATTAACAGTATGTGAAGAAATTTTAACTAATTATTTTAATAAAATAGTTATTTATCAGATTATGTAGTATTATATATATATAATATATATCATTAATTATAAACTAGGGCTTTGAACTACCTGCCACCTATAGATAATTCTTGTTCTGTTTACCAACAACCAAATGAACACAAAAACTCTTGTTAAATATTCTCCCGCTCTCTGTGTATATACACATACAAGCATACATACATACTTATAATATATATTTATATATTTTTTATTTTTTTTATACTTTTGCGTTTTGTATCTTTTGTGTGTATTTTGAAATTTTGAATTCCTAGGAGAATTCTTCAATGCATTAAAATCTTAACAAGTGTCCGCCGTCTGACGTTTCGCGTCGAGCGTTTTGCTGGCGTTTTATTTTATTTTTCAATTTATTTATTATTTTTTGTTTTTTTTTTTCATTTTTTTGGCATCTAGCATTTATATTATTTTGAATTGTTTTGTTTTTTTCTGTAGTTGTTGTACGTACATACGTATATATATATATATATAAAAATAATAATAATTATTATAATGAAAGCTATAATTATGTCCGCAAATGAAACGAAAATGATTTTGTTGCCCGTGTTGCATGTGTGACAATTTGGGTTTCTAGCCTGGGGGAGACGGTGCGAAGCATACATACATACATACATATTTATTATAATTATGTGAACGTATGTATGTACATATGTATATATATGTATATAAGCCAGTACCATATGTTTTGACCTCATGGGCATTGCGTATATTTTGATTTTTGACTTGGACTTGGACTTGTTTCGTGTTGTTCTTATAGTTGTTGTTGCTGTTGGTTGTTGTTGTTGCTGCTGCTGCTGCTGTTGTCCGCCAACATTTGTCGCTATTTCTGTTGCCCGTGGTTTAGGTGGGCGAACCTGGCGTCTAGTGGAGCGCCGATAACGATGCCGGGCCCCGCCGAGAGCATAGCCACAAGCACAGCCACAACCAACAGCCCAGCAACAAAAAAAAAAAAAAAAACATTTGCATTGATTTTATTTGTTTATTTTATTTTATTTTTTATCATCTTTTTTTTTTCTTTTAATACGCACACGCACAAACTATGTTTTGTAGCAACAAAGTAAAAGAAAAACTATTTTAATTTTTTAATCTTGAATTAAAATACATTTTGCAGTTAATAAACTGAATCAAATATAAAAATAATATAATAAATCTTAATAGTTAAAATATTTTATTATTATGCATAAAAATATTAAATGCAATTTACATGCGCTTGTTGTCACCTTTTTCTTTTTTTGTTTATTATTATTATTATTATTAGTTTTTTGATTTATTTGCACAATAACAAAACAAAAAATTCAAAATTCAAATTGCAATGAAATAAATTTTTTCGCAATTGCAGTTGAATGAAAAACGCGCGCGTTTATCAAAACGCACAAGAAACGCGCCCAAAAAGAGTTAAATATGTGCATACATACATATGCATATGTATGTGTGTATGTTTGTATGGTAAGTATAGCAAAGACACGATTATTAACTGTTATAAACACTTTTTAGATTTTCTTTTCTTCTTGTTTTTTTTTTATTGTATTTTATTTTTTCTTTAATTTTTTGTCTTTTCTTTTTGTTTTTGTTTTTAGTCGCGTGTCTCGTCGCAGCGCTGGCTGCTGGTCAACTGAATTAGGAACGGGACGCGTTCCGACCGCGACGGCGGCCGAGACTGCGGCTGCGACTGCGACTGCGATGATGACGACGACGTTGCGTTGTTAACGTTAACGTAAACGTCAACGTCAGCGTCGACAGCAGCAGCAGCAGCAGCAGCAGCAGAGAAGGCGGCGAAGCGACGCGCGACGGTGCTCAGTTGCGACTCTCGTCTGGCCGAGGAGGCACTTCGTCAGACGCTGTTGCTGCTGTTGTTGTTGTTGCCATTGTTGTTGTTGTTGTTGCAGTGCAAATTGTTGCTAATGTTACTGTTGTTGCCATATTGTTGTTGCTGTCGTGCGGAAATCACAAAAATCACAAATTAGGCAGCCCCAATGGGGACAACATACATAGGCCGTGATTGTCACACGGAGCCAAATCAAATCCAACATTGTGTGTGTGTGTGTGTGTGTAAAAGAGAGAGAGAGAGAGGGTGAGCTCGCCATGTGGCAACCAGGAAATGGGGAAGGGGGTGTGGGGGGGGGGGGGGGGGGGAGAAACTAAAACAAGTTGCGCCACCCCCCAGGCCCTTAAAAGAACTTTTTTGACAT
>JBAMCR010000026.1:0-43207 GCA_037075045.1 Mulgravea parasiatica
AAGCAGTCCGTCTTTGTGCCGGAATGCGATGCTTCCTGGGAACGTGAACCGAACGCTTATAGAGACTTACATCGTCGTGATGCGAATTGCGAAGAAGTGGAATGCATCTGTCCCAACGGACGAAGCCATAACAAAAACTCCTGGATTATTCAATTGTGTGAACTTTGCGGCGCCGTCGGTGCACATAGCAAATGCCTTACAGATACCACACATTTAAAGAGCGCGGATGGTTCCATCGAATTTAAATGTAAGCTCTGCCTGGAAGTGGAAACCAAATTAGAGGCGTCAAAGAGTATCGCCAACGAGCGGAGCAAGAATTCATCCATTTTATCAGGGAATGAGACAGCCGCATCTATTGACAATGGAGACGTTACAGTTATTGCATCACAAAACTACGCGAACGCGACATCTTCGATCATTGAAATATTGGACACGCCACCCTTTGCCGATACGTCCCTGACCCCGCCATTGTTGCTACATAAATCCTTCATATGCCAGGATCATTTCTATCTGGTTATCTATAATTACAACGAACAATGTGCCGAGAAATGCACGGGCACATACACGCTACGCTTCTCCTTGGATGACGTACGCATCATGGATCGGTCGGAGAATGCGCTTCAGCAGCTTCAGGTCACCGAGGCGGATATTTGGTTTCGCGACAACGATCGCGGTACATACGCGATAATCGATCAATATACGCAAAATTAGTATAAATTAATATTATTATTATAATACGCAATTAAAATAGTAACACATTTCGTTTTACTGTACAATTTAAAGTCTAAATCACTTTAAATATAACTTTTTTTTTTTATGTTAATAATAATAACAAACAATAACATAAAAATATGATTTAAATAAATAAATAATAGGTACGGCTATGCCGGATTCCGAAAGTCGAATAATTTGGGTATAACATCGCCACATTTGGCCGATATTTTGATATCTGCTAGATGATCCGCACGCGTCTCTCCGATGTTAACAATTGCCACTGGCAGCTTAAGATCTTTGGTCTGGAGAACTATACGATAACCGGAGAAGACCAACAGGCTAGAACCTAGCACCAGCAGACCATCGCTAGTGTAGACCATTTCCGCAATCTTGTCCAGACGTGACTTGGGTACACAATCGCCGAAAAACACAATCTCCGGCTTAAGATTGCCACCGCATTTGGGGCAATCGGGTATTTGAAAATTATCTATATATTCCTGAGGTATATCCACATCACCATCGGGCCGTATCATATCCGGTGCATTCTTGAATGCCGGATTAACTGTGGTGAGTATATTTTGGAGTTCATGCCGATCGATGCGATAATCACAGCTCAAACATTGTACCACATAACCGCTGCCATGCAGCTCCATAACGTCCTTGGAGCCAGCCTTCATATGCAACCGATCCACGTTCTGTGTGACCAACGCCTGGATGCGAGCCTCGCGCTCAAATCGCGCCAGAGCATGATGTGTCCCATTTGGCTGGGTACTGGAGAATTTTGGCCAACCGACAAAATTGCGGGCCCAATAACGTTTGCGTACGCTTGATGATTTCAAAAATTCACTATGCTGTATGGGCTTATGATTGGTGCGAGCATAAAGACCGACGCCAGCTGAACGATAATCCGGAATACCTATAGCAATAAATGAAACGATCAATAAATTTATTTAATCATTTAATTATACAAAGATGCATTGTGACTGGAGAACTGATAGGCTAGACATTTAAGGGAAAATACAAGATATTGCTTTTCTATATACACACCTGATTCTGTTGATATTCCCGCGCCAGTTAATACCAAAATATTTGGTTTCGAAAACAGAAAATCCTCCAAACGCTTGATATCATCATTTAGCGCCGGTTTATGCTCCGGCACATATTGTTGTTGTTTAATAACGCTGCGACATCTCAGTACAACTCCCAGTCGCATTTTATATTAATTATTTTGTATTATTATTGTGATTATTCAGTTAATTGTTACTAATACAATATTATTTATTTCACTTGCATTCCCAAATCAAAACAAAAACAACTTATGTCATGTGTTAAGTTCAAGTTCGTTCAAATGAACTACGGAACTTGTTCACCGACTGCTGATGGATAGGAAATCATATATTTAAACAATTAATACCCCATATAGAATTCTGCAAACATAAACGGTTTTACAAAATATTATATATACACATATACATTTTATTATTATTATTATATATATTTATACAATTAAAGAATATATTTTATATATTCTGTTATAGCAAATAATTGTTGTTTTATCTATTGCTACATCAATTTATGTATATCCCGATAGCATAATTATTTAGCAAAATGTGAATAAAATAATCTGTTCATCATTATTTATTCTTTAAGCTAAATTTAAAAGATTTGCTGAAGAATATTTAAAGTTCAAAATTGAAATCAAAGTGTTGCTAAACAGCGATAAAATATTTTGAGCGAGTTTTACAATACTCACGCAAGCAAATGTAAATATCGATTAATTTAAAAAAAAGTATTAACATTTATCGCATTTTATGCGATAGCAACAGCGGTTTCACTATTTTCCATCTCTTTGTGGCAGCGGCTGCAGTGGTGAAAATTGAAGAGTAAACTTTTTTCAACGTATATTTTTTTATTTAAAAGTATATGTATGTAATAAAGTCTATATTGAGCAGATAAATATATTGGCAAGTTTTAAAAGCTTGTGCTGCACTTTAAGCCAAGAATAACTTGAAAATTTAAACGATCGCATATGCATTCACATGCATAAATGTATATGTATATACATGTGTGTATATATACAACATATCGTGTACACGATTCCACATTCACTCTGGGTTTCTATGCATATAGAAGTGTGCCCGTGTGTTTGCATGTATGCGTGCTTATGTGTGTGTGTGTGTGTATATGCGAATGTATCGGCTTTAATTTGCACGCACGCCAAAAAAAAAAAAACATAAATAATTTTAAAATAAAATGTAAATAATATAACTAAAACTAATATTTTTGTAGGTAGTGTAAACAAAAAGGACGAACAAAAGCAAGATGTCATATCCACCGCGTGCACCGATGCCGCCCTATATGAATGCATCGATACCACCGCCGCATGTAAGTTTCGTATATTCATTCCACTTAAATAAACAATAAATTAACTACAAATGTATATTTATATATTTTATGTACATTTATTTATATTTAAAGCTGATGCAGTCAATGGGCAATCCACCGCCACGCACTTATCGAAATTCGGCAACAATCAGCTCACAGCCAACAGTTTATCATAGGCCACCGGAGCCGCAGCCATCGTTTCGCGGACCCGTTATAACCGTATTTGTTGGTAATATCAGTGAACGTGTACCGGAATCTCTGCTTAAGCGCATACTAACCACATGCGGCGCTGTCATCAACTGGAAACGCGTTTCCACATTCGGATTCTGTGAATTCGAGTAAGCATCTCCCTCCTCTCTCTGCTCCATTCATCTACGCACAAATAATTTAAATTTTTAATGCCAAACCAGAGTGGCAAAATGCATGCTTCTAGAAGTCTTAATGCATTTTATTTTTTTTTATATATTTTTGTTTATTTTCTAAGCTAGAATATCATTTATATAAGACCTCATCTCCATCGCGTCGTCCATAAGAGTTTGTAATCAGTTTATGGGGAAAGAATCTTTTTTTTTTTTTTTTATTAATTATTGCTTAAAAATTGAATATTCTCATTTAATTTGTAGCGGTCCAATTGCGGCCATGCGCGCAGTGCGCCTGCTGAGCGAGCTGGAGATCGATGGCAAGAAGCTTGTGGCCAAGGTGGATGCCAAGAATAAAGTCTTAATTGAGGATTACAAGGAGAAGGAGTCAAAGAACGGCGATGGTGCAAATGCCATGGATGAAAAGACTGAGGATGAGTATGCCACCAGTCAAATGCACGAACTGCTTGAGGAGCACAAGCATGAATTCGAAGGCTTCGATGGCTCCAATCGTGGTGATCTATATAGCAGCAGTGGCAGCAATAATCGCAACAAGAAGACACGACGTGGCGAGGATGACATGAAGATCAAATCGTTGAACGACAATGCATTGGAGGAGGAGAAACGTAACTTGATTAGCAGTGAGATTGGTAAATTCCGTAAACGTGCCGAAGCCGATGAGCATCGAAAAGAATTGGAAAAGGAGAAACAGCTGGCCAGCAAAGAGAAGGAACGGGAACGTGAACGCGATCGCGAACGCAAAAAACAACGCGAAAGCGAACGCAAATCTAGCAACAGCAGCAGCAGCGGTGCCGTCGCCAGTAGCGGTACCGGTCCAAGTGGCACGAGCGGTGGCACCAGCGGGGGCACTGGTGGCAAGCCAAATGCCAACACTAGCACCGGCAGTGAGATTGAAGAAATTGTTGAGATTAGTGACAAAGAGTCCAGCAGCAAGGATTTGGGTATACGCAGTCGCAAGGAGTCCGTTATAACGATTGATATGTCGCCCGTGCGGAAGGAGCACAAGGAACGTGGCGGCACCGATGCCAAGGATAGCAGGCGAAAACGCTCAAAATCACGCACTAAGGAGCGTGACCGTGAACGTGATCGTGATCGCGAACGTGAGCGTGAACGCGAAATAATGCGTGAGCGTGAGATGCGTGAATTGCGTGAAAAGGAACGGGAACGTGAACGCGAAAGGGAGCGCGACCGTGAGAGGGAACGTGAGCGTGAAAGGGAGCGGATGGAGATGCGTGATCGGGATCGGGATCGTGATCGAGAAGAGAAGCTAATAAAACCGATACGCGATGCGCGCCGTGAGAAAGAAATGGAGGATGAGTTGCGAGAGCGGAAAAAATCGGAGAAAAAGGCACGCGAAAAAGAATCAGCCTACCAGGAGCGGTTAACCAACTGGGAGATACGCGAGAAGCGCAAGGCCAAGGAAAATGAAAAGGTAAATAAACAAATGATAAATAAATTAAAATTCGATAATTGCGTTTGATTAAACTGTTATCGCTTATCATTTTGCAGTATCGCGTCAAGGAGCTGCTGCGTCAAGAGGAACGCGAAAAGGATGCCAAACGCCTTAAGGAATTTGTTGAGGATTACGATGATGAGCGCGATGATGCGTTATATTATAGAGGCCGCGAGCTGCAGCTACGTTTGGCCGAGCGTGTACGTGAAGCTGATGCTGATTCCAAGGATCGCGAAAAGGAGGCAGACGAATTGGATGAATTGAAGAATAAAATCTTCAGTGGTGAATTTGAGAATCCATCGCAAGAATATGAAAAGGCCAGACGCGAATTTGAGAAACTTTACGAACCGCGCATATTAATCAATGTTAACTTGGAGCCATCGCAGCGACGCGAAACTGATGATCAATCCATGCAGCTGCAGCTGCAGCAGCAACAACAGCAACAGCAGCAGGATCAACGTCGAAAGCATCAGCCGATGGCGGATGTCTATGATAGTCTAGAGAATGTGACAGCTATGCACAATAAGGCGCCACCATCAGAGGATTCCATATCGACAAATGATGAGCGCGCCTCCATGGCGGATACGGTATCCAATGCCAGTGGTTATTCCCATCTTAAGAATAGCAACAATAATAACATTAACAACAATAACAATAACAATAATAACATTAATCAAATTGATGAGAGTATCAGTCGACAGAATAGCGAATCACGAGATTCCCTATCCAATATACATACACCCACAACAAATGCCATGGAAAATAATGACCATCATCATCATCATCATCATCACCATCATCAGAATGCTGGCAATGTCACCTCATCCGCAACGCCGCCAATGAGCATGCCGCTCATCTCCCTCACACTGGGCAATAATCTCAAAAAGAAAATGATTGAATCAACTGGCGTATTCGTTAATGACGATGATAATGATGAGAATATCAATCCCAAGAAGCGCAAATTAGTACCGTTAGGTGAGTTGCAAACTAGTTTATTATTTTTTTATTTTTATATTTAAATTTAAATTTATTTTGTTATAGATTATGATGATAATATAAGCAACAGTACAACAGCTGTTGGTGCAACGGCAACAGCTGCTGATCGGCATAGTTCAGCTATAACAGCGGCGGCAGCGGCTGCAGCTGCCGTTAGCCAAAAGATAAACAATGCCAGCGGCGGCGGCTCAACAACATCTTCAATGGGCAGCGGGAGCGGCGGTGGTGGCAAAGGCAGTAAACACGGTGTCAGCGGAAGCGGAAGTGGCACAGGCACAGGCACAGGCACTGGGAGTGGCAATGGCAATGGAAGTGGCAGCAGCAGCAACAATAGCAACAAACATCACGGTAAGAATGATGCAGCTGCATCATCTGCGAGCGGCGCAGATGCTGCAGCGATAAATACCAAAAAGGATGAGAATGGTGCAAAGGTGCATGATGAAAAACGCCGGCATATAAAAAGCATTATTGACAGGATACCCACACAAAAGGAGGAGCTATTTAATTATAAGCTTGATCGCAATGAGATCGATAGCGGTCTAATGGAACGCAAGATACGTCCATGGATCAATAAGAAAATTATTGAATATATCGGCGAGCCAGAGCCAACGTTAGTCGACTTTATTTGCTCCAAAGTATTGGCCGGTAGTCCACCCCAAAGCATATTAGATGATGTCCAAATGGTAAATATATATATCCCATTAAATACATATAATATAAACAAATGCAATGCCTATTTATTAATAATTAATATTACTAACAATTAATTAATTCATTTATTCTAATTTTATATTTTCAATATCTATCTAATATCTTTCTTTCATTTGTCTTTCTTTGAGTTTATTCGTGCATATTAAATTAAATTAAATTAAATTGTTATAATTTGTTTAATTATACTTTCAACAGGTGCTCGATGAGGAGGCTGAGGTCTTTGTTGTTAAAATGTGGCGCCTACTTATTTACGAATTGGATGCAAAAAAGAGTGGCATTGCTGGAAAGTAGAAGTTACCGGGAGATCGGTAGAGCGGAGCGGGAGGAAGGAGGTGGAAAGTGTCTTTGGAGCCAGTGACCAAGGCGTTTGTTTTGGCCGCGCCAGAGACATTTGCTATATATTTTTAAGTTCTATTTGTAATACCTAGACTCTATTAAAAACAAAAACAAACAAAAAACAAAAACAAAAAGCAAAGAAATTAATTAAACTTTATATAATTACATAAAGTGTATATACGTAAGGCGTGGAAAGCCATGAAATGTTTTCTAACGAATCATTGTCAATCACCTGCGTTTATCGATAACGATAAGCGACAATTCATCGATAATGTACATACACTCACACACACGGCAGATCTTACATCATTCAATCAATCAAACAAAAAGGGTAAACAAATTTTACCATTTCAATTTCATTTTATTTTTATTTTTAAATTTAATAAATTTTTTTTGTATTTAAGCTTTTTTCGCAAAAGAAAAACAAACACAAAAAAACAATGTTAACTGTATTAAATTTTTTTTTTGTATAAAGTAGCGCAAGGAGAACTCATTAATTGAATGCAGATAAATTTTGCCTTCATATACATAAAAATTAATAAATAAAACGAAAACAAAAACAAAAAAGAAACCGAAAAATTTCTAACAATTGTTTTTCGCTTCTAATAAAATTGAAATTTCACGTATTTATTTGATTAACAACAAATGAATTCAAGGTGATAAATTAAAAACAAAATACGATTAATATACTATAACAAAATGTTTATTCAATTGGCTCAATTATATATGTTATATTGTCTATATTGGATTGGATTGGGGAACGCGTTGGGAATGATTTAAAAATCTTAAGGGCGACAAATTTAAAATTTTCAAATTTTATTAATTCATTTCATATAATTATATAAATTAATTTTTATTTATGCAGAGTCCAAATGAAATTTTTAAAAATCGGGGCAACTGTTTAATTAAAACTAATACATGGCTAAAAAAAAAAATCTTTTTTTTTTCTTTCATAATTTTGCAGTTTTTTGATATTTATAATAAATGCTAGGCTAACCATCTTCTGTCCCTTTCTTTCTTGACTATAACTGAATAGTTAGTATTCAACTAATTGAACTTAATTAATTTATGTGCAAATTATATATACAATTTAGATAAATCTTTTTTAACAGTTTTAGTTTTTAGCTATGGCTTACCAAATCGAAAAGGGGATTCCCATTGCGAGTGTCGAAGCGCATTTTTTTTTTACAATAGAAGATTGTTTTTTTTAGGCTAATAATATTGAGAAAATAAATACACGTATTAAATTTTAAATTGATAAAGATGACATCATTGAAAAGCCAAAATTGAATAAAAAAAATAAAGATAATATATAAAAATTAACTTATATACAAATAATGATGCTCAGCAATAACACGTTGATGCATTCGTGTCCACATCCTCGGTATTCTCTATGGACAAACCGTTTGAAACCGAACCATTTGCAAAATATTCCGATGAAATAATCTAAAAAAAAGAAAATTAATTAATTAATTTTAATGCACATAAATAAGTAACAATTCTTTTACTTTTTCCACAATATCCTTGAAGACATCGCTTACAAATTGATCACATTTTGCCGATGTTTCAATAAAGAGCGCACGATGCTTCCGTGCAAATTTACGACCATCATCCCGATCCACAACCCGTTCCTGATCGATTTTATTGCCTACGACAATAATGGCAATATTGGGATTATCACTATAACTGTTCAATTCCTCCAGCCAGGCCTCAAGCTTGATCAGAGATTCGCGATTTGTTATATCATAGACAAGGATAGCGCCAAGGGCTTTCCGATAAAAGCTCGGCGTTAAGCTGCGAAATCTTTCGGCACCAGCCGTATCCCAGAGAGCGATTTTGTAATTGATGCCATCCATGTCCATGACCTTGCTTTTGAAATCCATGCCAATTGTGACGTCATGATTATCATCGAATTTGTTCTCAACAAAACGACGTATTAAGCTATAAAAAGCGATGAAATAAACATAAGAATTACGGTCCAAAATACACACAAAACCCAGTGTGTGTGTGTGTGTGTGCGTATGTGCATATATGTACATATGTATAGGTGGATATGTGCATTTATGCATATTTACAAACAATTTGCATTTTATTACTAAGCCAATCTCCTATTTATGTGTATTGTTTACATATATGTATGCGTGTACATATGTGCATATATGGAAAATACGCAATTGAAAATAGAATCGTATCTAGGGAATGAGCTTGCCTGGACTTTCCAACGCCGCTTTCGCCAATAATCAACAACTTTATCGCTCTGTCAGTCATAGTATTTGTGGACTGTGTATTTCTCAAGCCAACACTTTTGATTACTTAATTAGTATATTTACTTTTTATTTCGAAATAAATTGTAAAATCTTTTGTGGGGACTGTGTGTTGGGTCTACTTGGCGTTGCCGTACTGATAAATAAACTCCACACACACAACAAATTGATTGCCACCAGTGCTGCCAATTTCGATAATAACAAATTGCAAAATGCATGAAAAACTCAATTAAAATAAACAATTTATTAATTGAGATGGTTAAATAAAATGGCTTTAGCCTATAGAAGCTACTAAAACTATTTTTATTTTCATTTGAGTAAAAAATTTGATAGTTTTAAATTCAGTGTTGAATAATGTTAGCGCTACAAAATAAATGCAACTGTCATCTGTCAAAATCGGCGTTTGTTTTCATGATACAGCCCTGGTGCGTTTGTGTGGCCCTAGTTCTTTCTTTTTTGACGTGACCAGCAGGAAAAATGGTTGGTGTTAAATTTTTGTGCTTTTTAATTTATAAAAATAAAACGCATCTGTTTGTGAAATAAACCAAAAATGTTGAAAACAGCAAACAAAATGTTCATATATTGCACGTGGAATATTATTTATTGT
Source organism: Mulgravea parasiatica (assembly GCA_037075045.1). NCBI lineage: Eukaryota > Metazoa > Arthropoda > Insecta > Diptera > Drosophilidae > Mulgravea > Mulgravea parasiatica. The sequence goes on from JBAMCR010000026.1 coordinate 9,847, forward strand.
ACACATTAAAGATGTTAATACAAATAACAATTGTTTCGTTTTTTAACAGGTGAAGGTTAAGTGCTCCGAATTGAGGAATAAAGACAAGAAGGAGCTCACCAAGCAATTGGATGAGCTCAAAAATGAGCTGCTCAATTTGCGTGTGGCCAAGGTTACCGGCGGAGCACCATCCAAGCTCTCCAAAATGTAAATATATATGACGAAACGTAAAAGTAAAAACAAATTGGTTTAATTGTTTGCTATTTATTATCATTTTTAGCCGCGTCGTACGGAAGGCTATCGCTCGCGTCTACATTGTGATGCATCAGAAGCAAAAGGAGAATCTTCGCAAGGTATTCAGGAGCAAGAAATACAAGCCATTGGATCTGCGCAAAAAGAAGACGCGCGCCATGCGTAAGGCCTTGTCGCCGCGCGACGCCAAACGCAAGACGCTGAAGGAGCTCCGCAAGCTTTCCATTTATCCCAAGCGCACATACGCCATCAAGGCATAAACAATGCGATTTGTTAATTAAATAGTGTGCGTTAAGAATTCTCCTGAAAGAAAAAAGAAAAGAAAAGAAAAAAAAATCAACCGAAGGCTAAAAGGAATAAAAATAAATTCTTTTTTTTTAAACGTGTTCATTCATGTGTTATAAATTTATGTGCTACAAGAAAAAAGGGGGCGCGTTTGTGCAAAAGTTGTAAAAAAAAAACGGATTACTAGAATCTTGTGCTGTTATATTGCATTATTGTTTTTTTAAACTGCGAACGAAGCAACATTTGCGTTCGCTGTGACGTCATTTTGCGATAAATCCTAAAGGATCGATTCGATTTTAAATTGCAATTTCGATAAAAAATGTTATTGAAAATAGTCGGCAGAGGGGGAATGTCTATCGAGTTGTGACATTTCACTTGGCAAAACTTTGACAGCACTTTAAGTATTTTTAAAAACAAAGTTAGCCGAAATATTGTAACAATTTGTTTGTAGATCAAAGTGTGCGCACGGATTTGGCTTTAGCTCAATAGTTTATTAATAATTTCATATAACGAGTCGAAAGTTGTAGTTTTCTTTTAAAAAAAAGCAAAAATTCATTTGAAATCATATTCTAATTTTGGTTGTGATAAAATCATAATAATTTTAAAAGGCTTTAAAATCGTTAAATAACTTTCATATACCGCATATATATATATATATATCCAATAATAATGAGCCGCGTTGGTGTATCTCGGAGGGGAGGACCCACAAATGTGTATACAAATGGGTCCTACTGCAATTATTCGAGCCACACGATGCTAACTTGGGTTAACAAGGAGTTGCAGGCTGAATTCCAGAAGGTTGAAGAGTTGTGCACGGGTAAGTGCAGAGAGGATGAGGATGCACACATACACATACAATAGATACAGTTATCAATTGGAATTGTTGTCATTAATTAATTTTAGGTGCTGCGTATTGCCAATTCATGGATATGATATTCCCGAATTCGGTACCATTGAAGCGCATCCGCTTTCGGGCCAACCAGGAGCATGAATTTGTGGCTAATTTTAAGATATTGCAGACGAGTTTCCAACGGATGCGTGTCCGTAAGGAGATACCAATTGAGCGGCTGGTTAAAGGCCGCTTTCAGGATAATTTTGAATTTTTGCAATGGTTCCATAAATTTTACTTAGCCAATTATGACAAGGACGCGCCGCCATATAATGCATCGGCGGTGCGCGAAGGTGCTCCAATGGGTTTCGGTCAAAGTTCGTTCCATTTCCTTGGGAAATCCTTTAGGACGAGCAATTTACGCACATTCACAATCGCTGCAAATGCGGTGCGTCCCATCAATAACAATGTGTCCAATAATTCAGCTCAGCCGGATCGCGATCGAGATCGATCCAAATTGGAGAAAATCAAAGCCATTTGCATGGAACACAAGCATATTCCAGAGTTTAGCAAAATACTCGCGGTTATAAATGAATGCGATTCGAAGGACGACGGTGAATCTGGTCAAAAGCAAGATATCAATGATCAAAAGCAAAATGCGAATGATCCAATTTGAGATATCAAATGATCAATATATGAAGCGACGCCAATTTAATTGAATGTGCAATAACCATTTAATAATCATAAAGACCAACTAAAGAAGTGAATACTAGAATTATTCAAAATTTAAAAAAAAAATATGATTGTGAATATATGCACCAATCGAATATGTGCGCGGCTTTTGGCAATAATTATCACTAACACTATTTGGCAGGAATAAAAATTTATGTTGCGTTTTTTTGTTTTTATTTATATGATTAATATTTTTACTTTTTCATCACATCTCATTTCTGCCTCTACTATTTGTTGCAGTGTACACACGCGGGGCCTATGAATCAATGAATAATTTTGCCCGTCTGACCGTACCTTAATATATAATATTATATATATTTATTTTGTATATAGTTTTTTTGCGTTTCTTCTTTCGTTCGATTAGAATTATTGTACATAAATTATAAAATTACATTTAAAAAAATATATATATATATTAATTAATTAATTTATATTTAATGAATGTATTGCATGTATGAAATGAAATACACAAAGACTCATACTGAATATGTTTGGCACATTTGGTTAATACTATTCTTTTGAACAGCATGAAACAATGGCGTGCTGCGTATAACGCCCGATAATTCCTTTGAGTTTTTGCTTTGGTGATAGTTTCTACTTGGCATCGGTGATAATGGTTCACCCCAAAATTTGAGCATTGCGAATATCTTATAATAGGCCACTCTGAAAATATAATCAAAAAAAAAACAAATATGAATTATACAAGATACAAAAATATATAAAATTATATATATAGTTTCTACCTATAATTGCGATTACTGGCCGCATAGATAATCGGATTGATGACACTGGATGCCCAGGCCATAACTGAGGCAATTATATGCAGCCAGGGATATGAGGTATTCCGTTCGTCGTCCACCACATTGGCCAGCATCAGCGGCAGGAAACAGATGAGGAAGCACAAAAATATTGTGACCATCATTACAGTTAGACGATTATCCTCGCGCGCCTTACGCGTACTCGTTGTGGTCACATACGAACCGGAAGCGGATGTTGCTTTCGCATTGGCAGCAGCAGCGGCGCCAATTTGAAAATTATCATGACTACGTATCTTTTTCTTTTGATGCAATACGGTTATATAAATGCAGGAATATGATATGATTATAACCAGGCACGGCAAAAGGAATCCAATAAGGAATAGCGTCTTTTTAATCGATCTGCCATCTTTCTTGAGTATCGTGCACGAGAATGTCGCCTCATCCAGGCCCATTTCGCCCCATATACCCAATATGGGTGGCAGCTAAAACCCAAAAACAAAATAAACAAAAAACAAAATAAGAATAATTAATTAGTTAATATAATTAAATAAAATAAATATGCATATATACACTTACCAACAGTAGAAAGGATACAGCCCAAACAAATACCAGCTGCAGGGTTATCAGTTTTGGCTTATAGATCTGGGAATATCTGCTATGGCAAGCAATGAGTATATACCTGGATAAAGGGTATTCACATCATTCAAGGTGTATTCATATTCAATTAGTTGTTGTCTTTATACAATTATATAATATAAGTATGTAAATCTTACCTATTTAATGTAATGCCCACCATGCTTAGCAATGAAACGGCCACATTGCCATAAAAAATGACGGGGAAAATTTTGCACAGTGTACTGCCAAATGTCCAACTCTGTGAGAAAAAAATTAATTAAAAACAATTTGCATTAAACAAAGATTATAAACAATAGTTATAAATAGTTATAATTTAAAAGAATTTCATAGCCAAAAGATTTGTTTTATTATTTTTTTCAATTTCAACTAATTTTTTTTAAGTATTTAAGTTTATTCACGAAAATTAAACAAAAAAAAAATAAAAAAATAACAAAAATATTTTGTTAAAAAAATAAAAAAAAAACTCTCAACATAATTATTGTTAACTTAAAGATATGGGTTATTTTTTTTTTGTTTGTTTGTTAATAATTATTTATGCTTGTTATTATTTATTTGATTCGTGATGAATACTTTTAGTTTGATTGAATCAATATGTATGTATGTATGTATGTAGGTATGTATGTATGTATGTGTATATACCTCTTGAAAGAAACGCACTGCCGTTAGGGGCATGCTGAAGGAGCAGAATAAAAGATCGGATATGCTCAAAGAGATGACAAAGGCTGTTGTTGCATGTTCACGTATCGTTGGGCTTTTGAGCAGCGCCAGCAGCGTTATCAGATTGCCTGTAAGAATAATTAATAAATAATTTGTGTGGGAGAATATCACCTCATCCCCCCACCCCATCCACCCACCCACTTACCAAATACGCCGATGGCCACAAAAACACATGCACTGATGGCAGCAAAAAGCGTTGCGGAATGCGGGTATATCGACTGTGTGGGGGCATCCATCCTATGAAGCGTGAAACGGGAAAATATTTTCAAAAATAAAATATATAATATAAAAATAAAATATGTATATAATATAGTATAAATATATATTTATACTTTTATACAAATAATTGTAATTTTGATTTGAATTTAATTTATAAAAATAAATACACATATTATATGTGTATGTGTATGTATGTATATATATTGTAGTTTATTGTATTTTCATTTAAATACAATATTAAAATAGAAATTATAATTTATTTTTATTTATTACTTTTGTTTAGCTAGGGTATTTAATTGTCGGCTTATCAAAGTCAAAAAGAGAGCGCTATTCAATCTCATTTCCTTTGACTTTTTTTTTTTTTAGTATGTACTTAAATGTTATCATACAACATTTCGTTGCAAGTAAAATAATAATTATTTTGTATTTATGTTTTTCCTTCTTTTTTTTTGTTTTGTTTTTGTTTTCCAAATTGCAAGCGCTATCAGCAGCAGCCACAACGATTTTTATATATACATAAATATATATATATATATATTTATTTATTTATTTTTTATGACCAATTTCATTGCATTTTGTAAATTTGTTGTTTTTTTTTTGTTAAATGTTAAAAATAAAATAAAAAACCAAAACGATAAGCGAGTAACACAAAAAAAAAAGGTCAACAATGTCATCCAGGAAAAAAAAGAAATGCACCTTATACAATTGTGTGTGTGTATTGTATGTATATGGATATATTGCGGTTGTGTGTGTGTGTTGAATTTGAAACCCGAACAAATATATATATATATTTTTTTTTTTGAAAAACTTTGGTTTTTAACACATGTTGCAAGAACTTGAAATGAACTTAACGATGCGCCGCTTCACAGGCAAATGAAATGAAATTTTTCAATTAAGCGCGGTTTTCATTTCTTTTTTTGTTTGTTTTTGACAGTTTTTTTCAAAATATAATAATAATAATAATACAGTTTTGATTGTTTGTTTGTTTGTTGTTGTTGTTGTTGTTGGTGTCTTTTATCCCGCAGATAAACAAGAGCTGGTCAACTATTTTGCATACAGACAAATTCATTTATTTAATGCTTTTTATTTATTATTTTAGATCGGTTAAATTAAAAAGCGCGTTGTTACGCATTTAACGAGGTTTCCGGTGGCTCTTCATTTCAACAGCACACACACGCACACACACACACACACACAAGCACAACATGACACACAACAAACAACAGCAGTAAATTCTGTTGCAACAGCCCCCGCGACGCAACACACACACACACACAAATGTTTCGCTTTAGATCCCCCTTCATAGTTTTTTTTTGTTTTTTTTTTTGTTTTTTTTTTGTTTTTTATTTTGTGGGTTCTGTTGAATTCTCAGGGTAAATGCGGCCCGCTTTAATGCATGATCAACATGTGTGTGTTGCATTCAACATACTACAGTGAACACTCGCTAATTACCATATGTATGTATGTACATACAAACAGTGCCTTATGAAATTAAATATTTTTATATTTTTTTAATATTTCATCAGTTTTGATCTTAGCCGAATATGGAATACTCTTTCCACTAGAAAGACACAAGATAAAGATCGGATCGTAGACAAGATTCAGCTCAAGATTACATGTATATATATTATGTACAATACATACAGTGTATAATTATACAAATTTGTTAAATTTTATTAAATGCAGCTTTTACTGTACTATATGCATGTATGTGTGTGTGTGTTGTATTTGTTTTGTTTTTACTTTTGTCTTTGTTTTTAAATTAGGGAAGCGTTTGACATTAAAATTAACAAAAAAAAAAAATAAAAAAAACAAAAAATCTGAATATGCACAATATACCGCACCACACTCCCACCCTCTATGTAAATACACATGCACATGTATGTACATACATAGATATGAATATGAATGTGCGTAGAGCTACTTAGCCAACCCTCGCTTTTCCCCCCCTCTCTCTTGTACTGCAGCATTGCCACCCCACAGGCACTTGAACACAATGCTATGACAGGAAGGAGAGCGGAGTGCGTGCGTTAGGGGGGCGGGGGAGATGAGAGGGATGGGGAGGGGAGGGGTAGACCCCACTGATATAAGAGATAAGCCAGAGGCGCATTTATGGCTCCGCACAAAAGCATATGCGTCGAACAGAGGGTCAGGATTGTCAGCACACGCACACACACACACACACACACACACACACACAAACATGCACATACGCACACACACACGCATACACATACAGATGTATGCATTCATTCAAATACAAATATGTATTCATATTTACATATGTATGTACATACATAAATGCCATACAAATGCATATTTGTGTTAAACTTAATTTGGGGTAAGTTTTGAGCGCGAGAGTCGCCTAATTAGTTATTACAAAATAAATAAATAAATAACAACTTCTTTAAATTATTTGTTTTTAAACTTATAAAAAAAACTTTATAAAAAATAAAGAAGAAAATACAATTTCTTCTTTATTTTTTAAACATTTGAAATTAAATAAAAATTTGGCCTTTAAGCTGAAAATCGAGCTTCCAATTTCAAGCAAAAAAAAATAAAAATTGATATTTATAAAATTTTGGCTATACATTTATTTAAATTTATCAATTGTTCAAGCTGCTCATTTGTGAATAAACCGGGATTAAAAAAAAAAATAAATAAATTCCTTACACAAATATCAAATATCTTATTTAACGGTAATATGATGAGGATCCTAACCTAATTGATGCCCAAGCAAACGAATTGCTAGATTTATGAAAATGTATTGATACAAAAAAAATAAAGCAATTAATCAATCAAAACTCCATATATGTGTATGTATGTGTGTATGTATATACACACGCACGTATGTATGTATGTATGTACGTGTTTCGGTTTAAGTTCATCGAGTTAAGTTGTGTCAAGGCAAAACAAAAAAAACAAAAGAAGACAAAAGAAAAAAAGAAAACTTTAATAGGTCTTGGTACCATTTCTTTTGCTCTTTCTTTCGCTTGTGCCTCCCTCGTACCCCCCCCCCCCCCCCCCATTAAGAATGCTTTTAAATGGGGTATAAGAGACTTGTGAAATCGGCAGATGGAAGATGAGAGACCATCCAATAAATGTCATTACATCAATTTATTATTATCTTGTCTCAATATGTTTTTTTTTGTCAAAATACTTTTTTAATTTCTTATCTACTTAGAAGTTTTATTTATGATCGAATTATATATTTTATTTAGTTTGTAAAATTTGATAACGATGCCGGAAAGTTGTTACAAATCCGAGGTATCTTTTAGTTGCACGGCTTTAACTTTACCGTATTTTTTCATTCAATAATTTTAACGCTGTTTTTTTTTTTTAATTGTTTTGCTGATTAATTGTAAAGTAAAGGCAAAAGCTAAGCCAAGTTAGCAAACGGGCAAAACAATTATAAACGGAATTTATTTTAAAAATGTTAATCTGCATTTCTATATGTATATACATATATACGTATATTCATTTACATACATAAATATTAATATTTATATTAGAGCGTAACAGATGACTCGTATGAGTAGCTGGTTTTTTTTCTCCCTATATTCGTTATTGTTTTTTTTTTTTTTTTTTTTGTTTTTGTTACAGCGCATTTTATGAATGAGTCGAGCTTAAGGCCCATTGCATTTTGAAAAGACAAAACAAAATTTGTTTCCGTGTAAGACCGGATGAATCATCAGCTGTTGCTGTTATTCTTCGTTTTTCTGTTTTCTTTTCTTTTCATTGGTTTATTTGTTTGGGCCAAGAAAGACAGAGACAGAGAAAGAGAGACAAACGGAGATAGAGCTCGGCTTAAAACAACAACAACAACCATTATTACCGTTGGATGAGTCTGCATCAGCTGCATGGGGCATGTAATAAATAACGAATAGCAAAATCAAAGGGAAACAAATGAAATATTGTTAAAAACAAAAATGTGTTTTCTGCTGTCGAAAAAAAAAACTTTACTGAGTGAAGAGCACAATTTACTTTACAGTTGTGTATGTGTACGTGTGTGTGTGTGTGCGTATGTGTCAGTTTCTGCGCATGCATTCGTGTGCGTTGTTTAGTTGCCGCTGATCAGTGTTGCCAATTTAGCTATCTACTTGACATTCTTACCTATTATAATCGGCAAATCAGAAAAAAAATATAGTTTATAAAATAATTAAATATCGTTTGGCATAAATATTTGAATTATGGATATCATAAATAATATTAAATCGAGATGCATTTAGAATAGTCTTTCATTCTTATGGCTATTTTCTTTTGAATTAAGCTATTTTTTGCTATCATAATTGTCAACACTGCTATTGATGCTGAGAGGGTGAGATGAAAAGAGAGCCACATATAGATAGAGCGCCAGAGAGAGGGTGGGTAATGGCATTTATTTGCCGTTGCATTTGCAGCCGTTTGTTCTTTATCAAACTACAATAATAATAACAACAACGATGAGACGAATAACAAATGTTTCAAATTATATTTCCAAGCCACATAAGCATACACACAAACACACACTCATACACATGCACGCACGCGCTAAGCTTACACGAAACCGCTTTAAAAAATTTATTAACTGGTTTTTTTTTTGTTAGCTTACCCGTAATTTTTTTTTTTTTGTTTTTGTTCAATCAAATGCAGATGTTTATTTATTAACGAATATTTATTGAACGCGTCACTAAATTTTAATAAATTTGGTTTTGCATTTTGTTGCTGCTGCACACACATAAAACTTGGCAAAAAAATATGAAATTTATATTTCACAAACAATTCGTGGCTTATAAATTTTTGGAAATGTAATGCAAAACTATTAAAAAGAACATAATATTTATACTAGATATTATATTTATATAATTGGAGATCAATATTGTTGTTGTCAGTTATAAACTAAAAAATTGTCAACAAACGAACTTGTCTTTTCAAATTTTAGTACTTAAAACGCGATGCGCACGTCTATTGCTGACGGCTTAACAATAACAAATGATGTTACGATCATGTTATTGTTATAACAGTTCTCTGCTCAATTGACAATGTTAAGTTGCTGTTAGAGGCTGTTGTGCCACCACCACAATTGTTAGCAGATTACGGTTGTACCGTTAGTGGTGCGACAGTTCGGTTTTGAGCTGTCCAACCATTTCCTAAATGCGATAGTTTTCATAAATCATACAATACTATCGATTGTAACGATGAACTCAAAAAATAACAAACCATTTTCAAAATTAAGAAAAACAACTTTAAATTATAAGTGAAAATAAAAACAAAATATCTTTCCTGTAAATACAAAATTATACTAAATATAAAATCAACAAATTTTGTTTGCTAATAATACACCCGGTTTTAAAAATTATATATTTAATTTTACTTTTCCAAACACTGTTTGTTTTACAATCATGAAATAAATCGTTTTGCGTTATTTAATATGAACGCTTTTGCGATAAAATCGTTACTTGACACCTGTCGCATACAGGGCTTCATTTATCGAACTAGAGCTTAAGATATCGATATAATGCAGTCGATATTCTTGCCATCTCCAACCCCACCTTGCTTGTGCAGGTGTATGCAATCAGCGATTGCATTTTTGTTTGTTTACACATTTTAATTAAACTGCATTATTTTTGTTGTCCATTTAGCAATAATGCGGAATTTAGGCAAGCAGCAGTCACAGGATACCACCGATAATAGTGTGGAAAAGGGCGATTATCCACGTGTGGCACGTACGTATATAAAAATAAATACTGTAAAACAGCAACGTATGTAATTATATATTTTTTATAGATGGCGTTATAATTGGAGCTCTGTTGGCATTTGCTGGCTTCTTTTTTCTGTTAATGTCCTTTTGCTCACCTTATTGGATTGAATCCTATGAGGAGACACGTAGCAGCTTCAAAAATATGGGTCTATGGCAATATTGCTTTCTGGATTTTGTTTATCCCAAATTTCAATTCCCTAAGAAATTTACGGGATGTTATAATATTTTCTCACAGGTATGTAAACAGTAAAAAAAAAACAAAATCACAGAGTACAAGTCAATTAAATTAATTTTCGTTTCAGGAATATTATGTTATACGTGAATATCTATTGCCAGGCTGGCTAATGGCTGTCCAGGGCTTTGTTACCATGTCCTTTGTCGTTGTCTTCGTTGTGCTCAGTCTTCTGTCGCTGACGGTCATCCGTTTACCTCTGAAGCCAGTGCTCCAATACGAGTGGCTTTTGATACGCATATCTGCCATTGGTTCATTTCTGTCCTGTATGTTTATCAATTATTTTTCATTCATATATCAAATGTATTCATACTCATCCTTTAGCGCTCTTTATGTTCTTGGCCGTGTGCATCTTTGGTGGATGTGCCTATCGTCGGGATTGGCTTATGTATCCGAAATTCAATGTCCTTGGTTGGTCATACGCCCTTGCCGTGGTTACCTTTATGCTCATGGGTCTGGCTGCATTAATATTGCATCGTGAGGCGCGTCGAGCATTTGAATCGCGTGGCGAGCAAAAGAACTTGGTGATGCAGATGGAAATGCAGGAGCCGGGCTATCAGCCGCCGCGTCATCATCACAGTCAATCCCGTAATCTGCAGGGTTATATATAAAGCTAACTAAAGCTGCTTACACTTATATCAGACAATTTCCAATGCCGTCCAATAACATTTTACACAAACTCTTGCTGGATCTTATATACATTTGTACATACATATTATATATACCATATACCCAGCGGAATATATAGACAATTTCTGTAATTCAAAATAAGAACTGATATAGGTTTAAAACAAAAACACAAAAACAAAACAAAAACACAAAAACAAATTGTGCCTCGAAATTTGTGGTTCGAATATTATATATTTTTTTTTTCTCTATATTTTATATTTAAATATATATAGTATATATAAATTACATGATTTTTTCTGCAATACATCCGTCCAGTTTAAACAATTTATCAAAATGCAAATTTTAAACAATTTATACATAAATAAGAATAATTAATTTACAATTCCAATCAATATTTTTTGTATAGTATATTAAGAATTTTAACAAATACAAAATGACAATGCGATTTCATTTGACTACAGTTTTGGTTAATAATTCTATCTCAATGTCTTCTCTCTTATCTGGCGTCCCTTGTTGTTCCAGATAGTAAATGCCGCTGATTGCCAATTGGAAATAAGTACTATAAGTATGTATGTACATACATATAATATTTGATGTGGTGTCGATTTTTCTTTTTCATTTTAGTTAGAAATTCGCGCTGACTCAATTCGCTTCTCTCATTCTCGCTCTTTCTGTCGCCCCCCATTTCTTTAACAATAGTTTAAACATTAATAATAATTTTACAATAATTATTAATATAAATTATTATATTAATATATTCCATTATGGCGAATAGCGTGCAGTATTTGTGCATTTGGATATTTATTTGTGTAACAATGTGTAAGCGAATTTTGAAATTTTTCAAATATTTCAATACCAGATACATACATACATACATACATACATACAAACGCATATTCCGTCTGCTTACAGAGCAAAGTATCTGAACATGTTTGTGTAATAATAAATAGTTGATATCAACTCTTTTGGTTTTTAATCATTGTGCGTTGTATGTTAACTGCAACAACAACAATAAAAACAACAAAGACAAGAAAAAAAACGGAAATTGACGTAAAATTGTTTAATGAAATACAAGACAAAACAACAACAACAACAACAACAAATATTATATTAAGGCCAACGAAAGTCAATTTTCTTATTTAATTTATGAGCTTTAATTATAATCATTTTTTTTTAGTTTGTTATATTTAATATAAATTTTTTTTTTAAATTTATTGTTTTATCCAAAAAAATATTTTAATCATGTGAACTTTAAGCATTCTATTCTTAAATTTAAAAATTAAATATACACATATATAAATCGGTTAAGCTTTAATTAACAATTATACGCTTAACCGATTGGTGGCAAAATTTGACAATTAAATTCAAAATGAACAACTTTTTAAATGTTTTATTGATGATATTAAAAATGTTAATAATAACAATAATAAATAAAAAAAAATGATGTGACAATTAAAATGCTAATAAATTAAATTTATGTATATGTTTAAATTTATTAAATAATAATAAAATAAAAATAAATATTATAATACAATACTTTTGCTTGGCAACTATAAATAAAATAATAAATAAATTATTATTACAAAGACAGAATGTTTATAAATAAAGAGAAAAGTAATGAATAGTCTTAGATTAATAAGAATGACAATGACAAGAATAATGAAAAATAAAATGATAATTATATAAGATATAAATTATTAATAGAAATTGTTAATGATTAATGAGAAACGTAATGATTATATTTAGGCTAATGAAAATGCTAATGATGAATGATATAGTAAATGACATAACAATTTTTTAGCCACAGCAAATGTGCCACAAATGCAAATCCTTGAGCCGCGTATTATCAATGGAACCGTTGCCACGGTGGCCGATACGAAGCATCTCGTCTCCATACGCCTGAGGAGGCACGACAGGAACTTTGGCAGTGGCCACATCTGTGGTGGGTCATTGATAGCCCAAAACAAGGTCTTGACCGCCGCCCACTGTCTCTACAAGTGAGTGTCTGTGTGCGTGTGTGTGTGTGTGTGTTGGCCAAAAGATTCGATTCAATCAATTTTATAAATTTGTTTAGCACCGGCAAGAAACGTTATCGCAAGGCGAGCGAGTTCCTGGTGGTGATGGGTACACTCAATCGCTATGAGCGCAACAATGGGACAATTGTGTCCGAGGTGAGCTCCATTGCTTATATGAACACCTTCAGTCCGGATAGCATGCGCGACGATGTCGGCGTCATTTTCCTACGGACAAGCATGCCCATTAATCTCACCCATCCAAGCGTATCGCCCATTGACCTCGCCACACAGCCAACTCCCGTGGGCGTCATGTGCCAAGTCTCCGGTTGGGGACGCACCGAGCGGGTGAGTGGATCGTACACCTCCAGACCCAGATCAGATACAATTCGTATTATCCTAATAGTTTTATCTTTATCTATTTCTATATCCCCATCCTTTAATTTGTTGCTTTATTTTAATGTTAAATCTACCAGATACAATTATGTATCTTTATCTTTAACTTTATTTTTATCTGTATCATTTTTATCCTTATAATTTATCTTTATTCTTATATTTATCTTTATCCTTATCTTTATTTTCACCTTGGTATATCTTGTTTTTAGTTTTAATTTATCTTTATTCTAATCTCAATCTTTATCCCTATTTGTATCTGTATCTTTATCTTTTGCGTTTATTTTTATCCCTGATTCTATTTTTACCTTTATCCTTATTCTTATCTTTATTTGCAGCTTTAGCCTTAACCGTTATCTTCATCTTTATAATGATCTTTATTCTTACATTCATCTTTATATTATTTTTTTATGTATATCTTGTCTTTATATTTATCTTTATTTTAATATCGATCTTTAAACCTCTTGTTATCTATATCTTTTCGTTTATCTTTATCCTATCATCTTTATCTTTATTTATATCTATTATAATTTGTATCATTATTTATTTTTTCATCCCTACATTTATCTTTATCCTAACATTCATCTTTATCTTTATTTATATCTTTTATAATTTGTATCTTCATCTATTTTTTCATCCCTACATTTATCTTTATCCTAACACTTATCTTTATCTTCATTTATATCTATTATAATTTGTATCTTTATCTATTTTCTTATCCCTTCATTTATCTTTATCCTAACATTTATCTTTATCTTCATTTATATCTATATTTATTTGTATCTTTATCTATGTTTTAATCCCCACATTTATCTTTTATCCTAACACTCATCTTTATCTTATTTCATATCTATATTTATTTGTATCTTTATCTATTTTTTATCCCTACATTTATCTTTATTTTTTTTATATCTATATTGATTTGTATCTTTATCTATTTACATTTATACATTTATCTTTATCTTTATCTGCCAGAGCGCCCTATCGAACGTGTTGCTCACAGCCAACGTGAGCACCATACGGCGACAGACATGCGGCAGCATCTACGGGAATGGATTGCAGCCGGGGATGCTGTGTGCTGGTCGCCTCCAGGGTGGCACCGACTCCTGTCAAGGCGACTCGGGCGGACCGTTGGTGTACAATGGTCGCATCATTGGGGTTGTCTCCTGGGGCTACGGGTGCGCTGAGCCCGGCTTGCCTGGCATTTATGCGGACGTACAATATTATCGCCAATGGATATTGGAGCGGAACAGAGGCTCGACATTCCCAACAGCTCCGATTCCTTGGCTGGCACTGTGGCTCTTCAGCACTGCCGCATGGAATATCTTAGGCTAAAATATTTATGAATTATTCATCCAATCCAGCTAAAGAAATATAAAGGATAAAAACTATTTGTTATTGTATAATTGATGGATTTATTTCTGATGAAGACCGACAGAAAGACAGACAGAGTCTAAACAATGGAAGATTATGTTAGCTCCTTGGATCAACAAACAACAACAACATTTATTTACACATATATAGAAACGAAGATCTGAAGGATCGGGGTCATTTTGATATGGTTTCAATTTAGGTACAGATTATGTCTCTAGCAATTGCAATTGCGGCGCAATTTGTTTGGATTCGGCTGCTGATGGAGACGCACCAGGTCGGGACCATAGGCGATGTTTGGCAGGCGACGGGATTGGGCCATCAGCAGGGAGAAATCACGATTGGAGACAGCATCCTCGATGCGCTCCATGACGCGGCCAACTAACAGTTCGACAGCCTCTTGGATGTTGGCGCCAGTGCAGGCGCTCGTCTCGATGTATGGCAATCGATAGCGTTGCGCCAAGGCGTTCACCTGCTCCCGGCTGACAACGCGCAGCTGCAATAAATCGCATTTATTGCCACAAAGGACAACATCCGGATCCTCGGTGTAGGCATGCATGCGCAGCTGTTCCAGCCAATTGGTTATCTCGAGAAACGACTTCTGGCTGGTCAAATCGAAGATGAGCAGAAATCCCATCGCATCCCTATAGAACGCAGTTGTCAGCGAACGGAAACGCTCCTGTCCGGCGGTATCCCAGATTTGCAAATGGATCCGATGCCGTCGACCACGTGAGCTATATAACTGTACAAGGAGAATCAAAAGAAAAAAAAAAACGCCATCGCATTGCCAATCAATTGTGAGAAGGATACGTGGGGGTGGGGGTGTGGCATCCTTACCAGACGCTTCTCGCGAAAGTCAATGCCCACCGTTGAGATGAATTGGGTGTGAAACCTGCCGTCCGTATATTGATAGAGCAGACAGGTCTTTCCCACGCCGGAATCGCCAAGGACCAGGAACTTGAGCAAGTAATCGTAGTCAATGTTAGCGGTTGTCATTGTGCCTTCTTCTTGTATCCTTCAGGGCAGCATCCTGTCAAGTGCGAGTATATACCCAAAAATTAATGATTCAGTTTAGATGTGGGTCGTCGCATCGCTCCGGAAAATGCTTTGATGTTTTCAAAAAAATATTTGTTTTTTTTTTAGCTGAGGCCAAATACTGACCTGTGACCTGTGCCTGTTATTCTGGGATTGATGGGGTGGGGCGGGGTGGGGGTGGGGGTTGTGCATGCTTCATACAAATATTTGAGACTCATTAAATCTCATTTTATTGATTTTCTTTTTTTTTTTGTTTTTTAATTTTTTGCATTTTTAGGGAATATTTTTTTTTAATTTTCGAAAAACGAAATTTTTTTTGCAGTCATGACAAAAATTTTGTACGCTTAAAAAAATACATTTAAATAGGCAAAAAAAATTGAAATCCGAGAAAAAAAAATAATAAAAAACCAAATACAAAAAGTTAATTTATTATTTTTATACAAAATAAATTAATTATTTAATTTATTATTTTTATACAACATAAATTAAAGTACGTTAAATGTGCACTGCCTTTTAAAAGGGTATTAAAAAAATCGTCTATTCAAAATTTAATTGAAAGCACACGCTCACACACACATAGATACATGTGCATGTATATGGGTGTATGTATGTATGGATGTGTGTGTATGTATGTATTATTTGTTGAATTATGTTTGGCATGCGTAAAATTCATTCAAAGATTTCAAAGCGAACATTTTCTATTTGAAATATTTAACATTGCGTCCCCTCTTTTTTTTTTTTGGCATGTATATAAATACCCTGTAATTATTGAAAATGCTTAAAGAGGGCATAATGTACTATATAATTGCCCGACATATCGAATATATATCGAGCGCAGAGATAACGAAAGTGAATAAACATTTTGTATGAGAGTAGGGTATCCTGTAGTCGTGCATGCTCGACTGCAGCGTTTTGACTTGTTTTCATTTGCCTCTTTTTTCGTATCTGCAACAATTAAGGAATGTTCCCAGAGAGAGAAAGGGAGGGAAAGACAGAGAGAGAGAGAGAGAGAGAATGGTGAGAGCAAAAGGAGGAGAAAGGCGCGCAAAGCGGATTAGAAGGGTGCGTGTTGCAATGGTCTTGGTAGGGGGTATGGCCATTAGGGGTCAGGGGTGGGGGGAGGGGGGCTTAAAGTAGGCTGTTAGGTTGCCCAAAAATAGACACAGAGATGGCAGCTAAAAACGGTTTAACAAACAAAGCCTCTGCTCTTCATGTGGCAGCTGCCACTCCACGCCCAAAGGATGTGGGGCCGTGGTATGTGGCTTTTACGGAGGTGCCGCTTGCCCGTGGTGGGTGGTAGGGTGGGTGGGTGGGTGGCATCATATAAAATCATTAATAAATATGTACTCGTATTGTACAATGTGCGGTTATTGCGTGAATTCGATTTGAAGAAAATCCGAGTGGCGGCGCCCAGTCAGGGCTTTAAGGCGTAAGCCCATAAGCCGTCGGTTTAGGCCCGATTCACTTAAGGCCACTTCATTTGATCCATTAAATTAATCAATTTCATTTAAAAATAGCCGCCAATATACAATGTTATATTATATATATTCAATTTGCATTATTAAATCAATTTAATCAAATCAAAATCTAATAAAAATCTAATAAAAATAAACACAATTTCAACAAATTTAATGCCAATGCAAACAAAGAATCATTTTTTTGAATTGGGAAAAGTTTCGATAAATACCTATTAAACAAACATGTGTATAAGTCAAACCTGCTCGACTACGGGATACCCTCTCCTTTCATATACCCGGTATATATCCGGTATATATATATTATCCGATTCTCGTTGCCGCTTTTCCGTTTCCCCAATAAACTAACATTTTGCAATAATTTATGTATTGTTATATTATCGTGAGTCGTGTCCACCCTCTCAGCTATTAGCAGTGTTTGCAGGGTATATAAAGTGGGGCATACACTTTAAGGACGCTGCTCAAAATGTAGCTCAACTTTTATTTTATTTTATTACAACACGCTCGCCCAATCGATTCGATTATAAATTAAATAATATTTTAAAAGTTATTATTATTCTTGTTATTAACAAGCAGTCTGTTCGCTTTACCGAGTGCACACTGTAGCCAACCAACCAGTCAGTTAGTCATTACGAGGCATATTGAATGTGTGGCATGCCTCAACCACAAATGAAGTGGCAAGCTGTGTGTCCGATTCGATTGTGGTTCGGCCACAACTTGTTGCTGTTGTTGTTAGTCCTTGGCATTGAGCACACCGAGGACACTTTGTTTGTATTCTCTGGGTGTGTATGTGTGTGCGTGTGTTTGTGTGCAAGAAGAGACCTCTCTGCACATTGGTCTATTAATAAAATCAAACCAAATGTTTGCGCTTGGCATAAACGAGTTACTGTTACTTACCTGACCTCTGCATTGCTCTCTCGATGCGAGAGTTATGTACAATATATTAATTATGCACACAGACACAGGCACACACATACATGCACACACACACACACCAACGTGCAATAAGTGCATTGTCCATTGTGGCGCGCAATTAAATATGCTACAGTTTTTTTTTCTTCTTCTTTTCTTTTGCTGCGAATTTAAATTTGTATTTTAAAAAAACACTTTGTTGCTAAATTAATTATATTATTAAACAATATCTCTCGTACTCGTAACAAAAAGCAAAAACAAAAAAAAACAATATTATTTTAGCGCGTGCGATTTGTTTACGCTCAACTCAACTAAAGGACACGAGCCACTACGCCCGACCGACCGCAAGGACAATGCGATGCGGTACGTTGTCTGTCAGAAACTGTTGTAAAACTTTTTTCCTTTTTTCCCTTTTTCCATTTTTTCTTTTTCTATTTGCTTTCGTTTGGTTTGTACGTAAAAGCGCCAAAAAGCTTTGAGAGAAGGGCGGCATCGATAAAATAGCTTGTGCAGCAAAAAGCGCCAGATTTATCGTATATCGGCGCAAAATGTACCATATCATATGTCTATCATGTGTGTCCGTTATCGATAGGTCACGTTTGGCGCGCCATTTGTAATTGTCTATTGTGTATGTATGTACGGTACATATGAGCAACAGCAACAGCTAATTTATTTAAATTTATTTTAAATGATATTTGATGTTTAATTAACAATGTTTCATTTTTATTTTTCCTTTAAGAAAAAACACTTAGTTTTTAAGACTCATGCTGTAAATATTAATGTTTTTTTTGTTTTTTTTGTTTTTCTTCTTATTTTTGTTTTTGTTTTCTTTTTCTTTATCTTCATCTTCATCAATTTGCAAACTTATTTTGGTTGCAGTTACACGGGCTTATATTTGCAGCTAAACATTTGTTAATTTCGATTATTTTTTATGTATTTCATTTTTTTTAATTAATTCTGTTTTTCTTCTTTTTTTTTGTTTTGTTTTGTTTTTTTTTTTGTTATGCTTATTATTTCTTAATTTTGTTTTTGTTGCTACAGCTGACATCAAGTACATTTGCTTATGATTTGCTTATATGCGTTTATTTGCCATTTTTTTTTGTTTTTTGTTTTGTCTGTTTTGTTTTTTATTTTCACTGTATTTCTAGTTTAAACTTTTAGTACGAAATCGTGTCTATGAAAATACATGAAAAATACAGCATTCATATACATTTATATATATATTTATATATACCCTTGTCAATGCTTTGCAAATATTTAAAATAAAAGTAGTCGAAGCCTTTTGTCCATATTTTTTTGTTGTTTTTTTTTTGTTTGTTTTGTTTTATAAATCACTTAACAGAAAGCGTCTGTTTTTCATTTTAATACATAATATATATATATATATACGTATATATTTATGTATGTATATATATATCATGTTTCAGACATTACAAATATACATTTCTGCGCGGACACAGATCTCGTTTCAAAAGTTCGAGGCTTTTTAGCGGATTAACTAAAACAAATTTCAAATTTTAAAATTTTTAATGATGCTGCGAATTAAAAATAATCAAATAAATTAATAAATTTAGCCGGGGAAAGTGCATCAAAATCGCATGGCAAATAAATATTTTTTATTTTTTTTTTTATCATAATTCATACATTGAAATTTTTGCATAACGAGGGTGGTTTTATGCGTTTTTCTATGTCTTTTTCAAAAAAATATTGTTAAAATGATTGAAGAATGATCAGTGATGTATTGTTTTTAACTTTTAATTTTATTTTAGAAACCCTCTTTTGACGCTTGACTCATCGCAATGTTGATATTTTTATAATTTGGTTAATTACAAAATTCAGTTTTTATTTTCCCATTCTTGTTTTTTTTTTTTGTGTGAATTGCAATTAAATTTTATATTATATTTATATCGAACTCTTGAAAGGGACTGTATATACTATAACTATATATTCCTAGATCCGCGCAAATATGTAAATTATAATGTAGAAGGAAAACAAAAAATATGCGAACAAATTTAATGTACATTTTTCTTGAAATACTCTAAAAACCATAACATAAAATGTGTGTGTGTGTGTGTGTGTGTGTGTATCAATGTTTATAAAAAAAAAAATTGATTGAATTTGTTTGTTTGTTGTTTTTTTTTTAATGTTTTCAATGCCATATCTTGTTTTTGTTGTTTTCTTTCTTTATAGGATTTTTGCAATAACGCAATTTTATTCAATTATTTATAATAAATTCAGTATATGATTTTTTATTTTTATTTTCGTTTTGTTTTTGTATTTATTTTTATTTTTTATATTTTTTTATTTATATGTGGCAAATGAACCGTGGCAAATTCAAATGAATTTAGATGTAAATGCAAGTGCAATAAAAACAATAAAATTATCTTTTAAATTGTTTTTAGATTTTTTCGTATCCATGTTTTTGTTTTTTTGTTGTTGTTTTTGTTTTTTGTTGTTTTTTTGTTTTTCTTTAACAAGCTAACCACAGTAATTGCTCAGTAAGCGTGCAATACTTATACAAGACAAAAAAATAGATTTATTATAAAAAAACATAAACCATTAAATTTTGGGCGAGTGTGTATGTATGTATATGTATGTATGTGTGTGTGTGTGTGCATATAAATATATATGTATCGAGTGTGTGTGTGTGTGTGATTAGATTATGCAGCAGATTTTGTTAACAGCAATCAATGCATGAAAAGGCCAAAAATGTAAAAGGTAAAAGATCCATGACGAGCCAGAATGAAAGAAACAGAGATACTGATTGAGTGAGTGCGAGAGAGAGAGAGAGTGTGAGAGAGAGGATAAAGAGAGGAAGACGAGGAGCATTTCAAATATAAAATGAGACACATATATACTACCATAATGATGTTTTCTTTGTTTTTGTTTTTTGTTTTTTGTTTTGTTTTGTTTCTTCCTTTAGAGAGCAAAGAGATCGTTACACAGACAAACAACAGGAAGGCGGGAGGGAGGGAGGAAGGGAGATGGCAAAAGGATCGCTTGGTGGTGGAGAAAGACAGAGAGCCTAGTTTCATTTTGTTTAACAATTGTATTTGTTATTGCGTTTACTTTTTGCAATTGCAATTCGCTTACGGTTATTATTCCTTAGGCTTTGCTTTAGTTTTTTTAACATTTACATTATCTAGACTTTGTGTACATATATAAATGTTTATGTGTGTGTGTGTGTGTGTGTGTATATATGCTTACAAAATATTGGTAGTTTTAAGGGTCAAAATAAAGTTTCTAAAATTGCTCATTTACATATTTATTTCGATGGTTAAAGACAGGACTGGAGACGGGATAGGAATAGGAAAATAGATAGCTATAACCGAAAACGGTAAATTAAAAAAAAAGATATAATATACATATGTAGATATAGATATATAGATATATATATATGAGCAATTTATGGACTAATGAATTTCTTTTTGTTACACATTTTTCTTATATTTTCACTTTTGTTATTGCGTTTAAATGTTGTTGTTGTTGTGGTTGTTTTTTTAATGGACTGCTGTTGTTATAGTCGCAGTTGTTACTGCTGCTGCTGCTGCTGCTATTTTTGTTGTTGTTGTTGTGTTCGTTGTTGGTTGTTACTGTAATTATGGCATTCAGAGCAAAAACTTGCCCAGCAATAGACCCAAAATGGCCGCAGCGATAGCAATTGCTATATAAAATACCGGAATCTGTTTTTCAGCTAAAACTGGAGCATAAGGCTCATTGATTTGCTTGGTGGCCGGAGAGCTCCGAAGGCGTGAGATTTGATCCTAGAAAATCACAAAAAAGAACAACAACAAAAAAAACACAAATAATTAAATATATATATTAACGGAAAATGACTGTTTAATTTTTTTTTTGTTCGTATTTACCTTCAAAGTTAGATTCTCTTTTCGCAGTTCACTGTTGATGTCTCGTATCTCCTTAAGCTCAGCCGATAGGGATTCAAAGTGCTCCGCAGCATCGGACATGTGCGACGACTGTTATATAAATAAATAAATAAATAAATACATGTATATATATATATATATTTTTTTTTTTTGCGCACCCGCACCTGCTCCTCTTTAGCATCATTCTTGAGTGCCTCAACGGTACTTAGACTAGTAGGCACAGATGTGCCACCCACATTGCCACCGGCACTAGATGTGCCACCGCTGTTATTCTCTGCATTCGCCTCAGCGCTTGGCATTTCGAATACGCACTTCAATTTGGCATCCATCAGTTGATCCGGCTCTAGTTCCTTCCACTGTTAATAAATTCATAATTAATTCAAATGATAAGGATGCAACCCACAATTAGAAAGAGAAAAAAAGCCCCCCCCTCCCCCCATTGATCTTACCAACTTGTTTAAATCAGTCAAATCAGCTTCTGGAGGTGCCAAAACGCTCTGTACCATAAACTTATGCTTGTTCTTTTCCTGCTGATCATAAATAAAGGGCTGCAGGCAAACTATTTTAACAAGAATAACAAAAGAAAACAAAAAACAAAAAAACAACGTGTATATTTAATAATATTATAGTGTTACACGTTTGTTATTAACTTACTTTCCACCTGCGTTGAACGAAAAGGCGCAATCCTTCCAATGTTTGGACGTACACAATAACGCTTTGGAGCGGTTGTCTTGATCTTAAAGACCAGTGTCATAGCCGCATTGTTTCTCAGCGTCATAACTGTAACAACTGGCCGATTGAATGGACCTATAAATATCAAAATATCAAATATCAAATAAATCATTATAATGCATATGTAAACAAATTTAAAAAAAAAAACGCTACAACTTTTTAATTTTATGATATGGTTTTTTTCATTTGACATTTTCAATTTCTTTTTATGCAAATAATTTATATAAAAATAAATATTAAATATTTTTGCATGTAAAAACTAATTTTGCGTTATGTAACACAAATTTCTATCGTACTTAATGAATATTTTTATGATATACATATACATACGTATATACGTATGTGCCTTCACATTCTTCACATTGTTTCTAAAAATTTGCAGTACTTGAACGTTGCTAGTGATTTATTCTTTTATGTCAAGTGTATTAATTAAATTAAAAGAAAGAAAATCCACAAAAAAAAAACCACAAAACAAAATACAAATATAGCATAAGTATAGGGAAACTCTTGTAGTTTTTTTTTTCTCTTGCAAAAATTATAATAAATTTTTATAATATTTATAGACAGACTTACGTTGTGACGTACATTACTCAAACAAAAAAAATGTCTGACGTAAAATTCAGAGATATGAATGAAAATAAATATCTAAAATATATAAATAATTTATTTGAACATAGCTTATGGGAAATTATAGGACTTTTCAGATTTTATGAAATTAAAAAGAGTATTGATTCTTCGGTTAACTTAACTAATTTTTTTTTATGCGTTTCTTAGCCGTTTTAGAATTATTTCAAATCATATTTCATTCAAAAATGTATTGTAAAATATACGTGATTAAAAGCATGGATATTCAGCAAATGATCAAGACAATAAATATATATATATATATATGTACATACATATGCACAGTGAAGCAAGTGCATAGAGAAAGGACTTTAAATGGTTTATTTGAAATTGCAATTAGATAAATGGCAAGTGCAATTTATTGGCAATTAGCCGAGGGCACAATCAAATGTATACCACTGTGCGTACTAAAAATCAACATGCTGTCATATTATGCATTGTTGTTGCTGTTGTACCATTTGGCCAAAATTCAAAAAGTATAAAAGAAAAACAACTCATGAAAAGTTCTCTTAAATTATTTATTCATTTCTTTTTGTTTTGTTTTGTTTTAAATATAAAAATAAAATGTTAGTCACAGGGCGGGCGGGCGGGCGGGCGGGTGGACAAAGGTTTAAATGAACACTGTAGCGCATAGGCTTAAGGGAGCGCGCGCGCGCGCGCCAAATAGAGCGGATGACAAAATAATTGTCTGCCGTTTCCAAAAAGGAAAAACAACGCGACGTTGCTGCCGCTGCTAGCAGCGACGTTAGCAGCAACATGCCGAAACAGCCGCATACACGTAAGACAAAAAAAAATAAAAATAAATAAATAAAAATAAAGAACAAAAAATGTCAAAAACCAAAATATACATATATTTGTACATAAGTGTATATGTATATATATTAACAAACAAAAAAAAAAAAAAAAACATAAAACAGCAAGAAATTATTGATAAGCTATGTGAAAAGCAGGGCCGCTAAATTAGTAGAAACAGCGACGAGCCAACAAACGGCCCTGCCTGCATGCATGTGTATGCGTGTGAGTACGTGTGTGTGTGTGTGTGTGCTTGCTTGCTTGCGTGTGAACTTTGCAGTTTGGTCTGACGCTAACGCCGCGCGTTTAATGTTTGCAATGGTTTGTACCAATGTTTACAATACGCATATGCATTCCGTTTGCTAATGATCGATATATGATAAATGGCCTTCTCTCTTTCCCCCTCAAGTCCAAAACAAAGCAGAACAGAAAGCTCAAATAATAAATTCAATATGCAAAATCCAGTAAAGGTGCTTCTGTTGCGCTTAATATTATTTTAGCTCCCGCACACACACACACTCACAAACATTTGCATATTCGTACACACATGCATATACATATATGTATATATATGCATTCATATACTACTTACCAATAAAGCGCAACTCATGCTCTGGCTCAATGGTCAACGGAACTTCGAATTTGTTCATTTTTGTTGCTGTTGTTGTGCTGCTGCTGCTACTGCTGCTGCGCTGCTCTTATTACTATAAATATTTCGTGTTTTATTTGTTTATAATGTAAATGTCACTGGTGTTTGCTTGGCGTCTTGTATATCCCCAACAATTCGACCGTTGCCTCCTGGGTTAAAAACAACAAAAAAACAAAAAAAAACATTATACCAATTGGCAATTGCGTTTGTATATTAATAATTTTTAAGTTTGCTTACGTTTCTATAGAATGTAAATGTATGAAAACACTTTCTAGTTGATGTATTGAAATCTGAAATCGTATAGCTTAACACACTTTAGTTTTTTTGACTTGACTCGACACAAATTTCAATGCTTTCAATTTCGCTTGTTTTTTCTCTTTCTTCTTTCCTTTTCTTTTTCTTTTTCACTGTGCTGCTTCACGTCGTCGTTCTAGTCGTTGTCGCTATGACTGTATGCTTGCTTTGCGTATGTATGATAGTATGTGTGTCGCGTAGCCACCAAAATATCGGTAAATGTAAATGTATGCGCAGAAAATTTAACAGGATTTTGTTGAGGCCAAAAAAAAATTACGATCAACGTGTTTTTTTACAATGCAATAAAGATACTAATATGCTGCTATGGTTAATACAATTTAATTTTAATCCGAATTTACATTAGTTACTCGCACTTTAAATTTGTTCTTTTCACAGCGAATTTTTCATATGCAAAAAAAAGTTCTGTCACCGCCGTCATACATATGCACGTCACACGCATGCGTCAACCATATAATGCCAGACCAGCCGGCTCCACGACGATGCCAGATCAAAAAACTTTGTAAAGTGGCATCGCTACTTGAGGTAAAATACAAAAGAAACCCTGGCAGCGCTGAAATCAATCGACCTTATTTATTTTAAACACTATTAAAATTAATTTTAAATACAATGATATTCCATACCACTAACCATAGAATATGCAAACAGCACGCTTTGATTTTGGAATTAAAATAAGAAGTCTATATATTGTATGGTTAGTGTCCATACTCTAGGCACACATTACATAAAAACAAAAATGGCAGTTTAATATAAAGTGATCAACTAAATCAGATGATGAGACATCCATTAACTGAGTGAATTAAAAACAAAGTAAACAATAATTACTACAAGATCATTTCAAGTAGAAATACAGTGAATCTGAACGAATGTTCTTCGTTCAGTTATTCGTTCACGTATGAAGCATACCAACGTATTTTCGAATTTAATTTTTTAAAATATATTTTATAAATGATAAACTAAAAAAGTAAAAAAAAACATTTCTTTTGTTGTCATTAAAGAAGTCGTTTAATTTATCCTGTGATGACCGATTCCGAAGAGGATTCGAAATATATTGGCAAAGAAAATAAAAATTATAAAGAATAAAAATTCTATTTATTTTTCTTTGTAATATTTATTATTAGTTTTTACAAGCACTGGTTTAAATTAATTTGGTAAAAATAAATAATAACATATTTTTGATATTTTTAATATTTTTAATAGTCTACAGTAAGGTTAAACAAACGTTGAAAAGTGAAATTAGATTGCTAATCTTAATGTAAATAAGATATGAATGTAGTCACATAATTTGAAATTATGACGTCATAAATGTTCACGCATATCGATATAATTTATCGGCGGCAAGCGAACAGCTGGCAATGGTGGGCAGCAGGCGATAAGTAACAATTGCAAAGGGCTGCCTATCGCCTGGTCAAGGTGTGGAGTAACGGCTGCAATTACCGCAATAATACAGCGAATATCGTGTGTAATAGACATAGAAAAAAAAAATTAAGCAAAAAATGCAAATGGCCACTAGATAGAAGCTGCTTGTCACTGCCAACAATAATTGGACTTGGATAGAAACTGGTAACCATGGCATTGCGGGAGCTGCGCACAGCTGCTGCCACCGGCAATAGTAACCCGATCGCAGGGGGTGTTGGAGGAGGAGTAGGATGTGCTAACGACCTGGGCGGAATATGCATTGGCAGCGCTGCCGAAGGTGGCGTGCAGCGTGTGCCAACTAAGGCGGATCTGTTTATGGAACAGCTAAATGCTACAAATGCCAAAAAGGTGGCGCTACTGCTCGTATTGGGCTTTGTGCTCTATCATGGACTGCTTAATTGGAATTATGGTAAATAATCGATTTATCCGCCTATCAATAATCGTATAGATTCTATTTTAAAATGAACATTCTCATACCGTTTGCTGGCCATGGTCTGCATTTTCCTTTAGGAAGCGACTCCTGTCAATGGCTGCTATCGAAAGGACGCTTTAAGGGCGATAACGAGTGGCAGCCCTACGGATGTATGATGCATAAATATTCATATACGTAAGTATTGGTTGATAATTTTGTTCGCTCGTCTGCTCTACTTAGGGATGGGCTCGTGTTGTCCGCAATATATTCATAGGCACGCACGAATTTTGAATTTACATATTTTTCAATATTTCAAAGGATTTCTTTTTTAAGTTTGGGAGATCTAGAAAATCAGCAAACAATTGTAGGATTAATTTTTTTTTTTCATTTAAAATGATTATTCAATTCTTTTTGTCTTTGTCATATTTAAGAATAACCGGCTGCTCCGCCGGAAAAGTCATAAAGTAGATAGAATTTTTATGTTTTTTTTTTTGCTAGGTTTGGCACCTTATTGCTGTTTAATATCTTTAACAATATTTGTTGAAAAAAAAAACAAAACATTTTTATTTATCGCCGTAAAATTGGTGCGTCATAATACCTTAGCGGCTTTCTTCAGCTCTTTTTTCGAGCTCAAATTTAAGTGTTGACTTTTCACATTTAGAAATTGCAATTTTATAATATTATATTTCTTTTTTTTTTTTTTTGTTGTTATTACACACAGCGATACACGACGCTGCCTGCGATATTTGGCATTTTTCGAAAACAAAAATAACTTTGTGTTCATTGGAGATCGAAGTGTGCGGCAGCTGTACCAGCGTTTCGTTGAGCAACTGCATCTGCCGCAATCACAAGCGGCTACCGAGACGGAAGTAGATGAATATGACAATAATGGATCGTCCCATATGCATAACAACAAGGAGAGTGTCTCACGTTTCGAGGATAAGAAACTGTCTATGCTGGCCCGGTATATACACGCCGAGGAGGTTAGTCCAACGCTTATTGATCAATTGTATCGGCTGGAAGTGGAGAAACAATTGTCCTCAGTGTATGTGGTCGGATTAACATATGGCGCTGTGCTGGCGGGCAATGTAACCGATGAAGTGCTCCGTCAATACGGTGTCAATTTGACGCTATTGGTGGCACCATTTCATCGCCTTGTGGCACAAACGTCACGTGTTCTCTGGAGACTGGCGGATCGCGTTGATGAAGAAAAACTGCCACCGGCATGGAAGCTGGTGCTAAATGAGGACATTGATCGCTTAAATAATGTGGCACGTGGCGTATTCCGTTACACGGATGTTAACGTGTGGGAGTCAGCGTGGCACATTGCCAACGGTTTGCTGGACAATGCCATCGATGGCCATCGATTGAGCGCACACGGTCAGCGCTTGGAGGTGCAATTATTATGGAATATGTTTTGTAACGATCAAATGAACTACAATGATGGCACCTGCTGCAGCAGCGCCGAGCCGCATACGAGTCTTCAAATTGTTTCCTATGCCCTGTTTGGCGTTTGCATTGTCCTCGTCTGTGGCATGTGCCTGCATCGTTGGCTGCTCCACATGCGTGGTCACACGCTCTATGTGCCGCTACAGCAACAGCAGCAGCAGCAGCAGAAGCATCAACAACAGCAGCCGCAGCACAAACAGCATCAACATCAGCATCAGCATCATCATCAGCATCAGCATCAGCAAACATATCAGCATCGTCAACAGCCCACAAATGCCTTGGCTGTCCTCATTACGGATTATGGTACGCCTTTGATGGCGCTATCGCTGCTTGGCCTCATCATGGCGTACTTTTATCTATGCGATCGTACCAATTTCTTCATGAAGGAGAACAAATACTATTCGGAGTATAGCTTTTGGATACCCGTTGGCTATGTATTTGCCTTGGGTCTGTTCTTTACGGAAGATTCGCGCTTCACCAAGGTGCTTAACAGAGATCAGACGGATGAGTTGCGCGGCTGGATATTGTTGGTGGTGCTTATATATTATATGACCGGAGCACAGCGTATATTACCGATACATATGCACATCAAGCTGCTAATCTCTGGTTATTTTTTCCTAACCGGCTACACACACTTCACCCACATTTGGCAAACTGGCGGCAGTGGTTCAATGTTTGTCCTCTTCTTCCAGGCGATGTTCCGGCTAAATTTTCTGAGCATATTGCTCTGCTTTTGCATGAATCGTCCGTATCAATTTTATTACTTTGTGCCGTTGCTCTCATTTTGGATGTGCGTCATATACTTTGTGCTATCGCTGCCGCCGCGGATAACGGCCGCATCTGTGGACGCGAATCCGTTGCATTATCTATATTTGGTATGCAAGTGTATTGGATGTTTGGGCGTTATAACGGTGCTCTTCATGTCGGAAGTCTTCTTCGAGCGCATCTTCGTGACACGGCCATGGAAAGCCCTCTTTGTGACCACCGACGATGATATACACGAATGGTGGTATCAGTGGAAACTCGACCGATATACGGTCACATTTGGCATGATCTATGCGGCGTGCTTTCACATTGCCCAAAAGTATAATGTCTTTGATGATAATAATCATGGCAATCTATTTTCCCGACGCAAATCGATATCGGTCACCCTATTGGCTCTCCTCGGTGTCGGCCTCTATACGTCCTTTTCGTTTCTGTGCCGGAACGTGCAGAATTGTGAGGAAATCCATTCGTATATATTGTTTATACCGATAATTGGCTATGTCGTCTTACGGAACATTTCCGGCATTTTACGTACCAGATATTCAAATTTCTTTGCCTGGTTCGGACGCATCTCCCTCGAGCTGTTCATATGCCAATATCATATTTGGTTAGCGGCGGATAGGCACGGCGTATTGGTACTATTGCCCGGTTTTCCCACATTGAATATGATCATCACATCGTTTATATTTGTGTGCGCCTCGCACGAAGTGCATCGGCTCACCCAAATCCTGTTACCCTACGCTGTGCCCAATGATTGGCGTCTCGTCATGCGCAATCTTGTCGTATTCCTCATCGTCCTCATACCCGTGGCCAGATCTGATGGCATGTTTTAGGCGCCAAGCAAAAGCAACAAAAAAAAGAAGATATATATATATATATAATATTTAAATATTAAAAAAAATAGATTTATATATATATATATATATATATTTAAATATTAAAAAATATATATATCTATATAATATTTAAATATTTTTTTGTTGCTTTTGTTTTACTTTTGTTTATAAAAAAATATTCCATACACGCACACAACTATACACACACACATGCACACAACAACATATACTTATACACACACACACACACACTCGCACAGACACGTATATACATACACACATATACATATACATACATGCCTATAAATATTATATTTGTACAATTTATGCTTCATGCTATTAGACTTAGGACCAACAAATGAAAAACCACAAAAATTAGCTTTACAATTGCACAAATTACTTAATCAGTGTAATGAAACAATTAAATAATTAATTAATAATAAATAATTAATTAATTAATAATAATTAATATATTGAACAAATTAAATTTCAAAGCCGCCATTGAATCAAAGATTTATCTTAATAAACGCGTGACTAAGCGAAAAGGAATTAAATTAAATAAAATTTAAAAGAGAAAATAAAATTCACTTTTCTTTTCTTAATGGAATGGGAGTTTACACTACATACATACATACATACATACATACATATGTATATAATAACATTTTTAACATACTTTTTATTTTTGCCAATTCCCATTTTATTTATTATTTTAATTAATTTAATTAAGTTGTTAAAAATGAGTTAAATGGGCACATGAAAATAATAATATAATATTGTTATAAACAAATTATGTTATCAGTTTATTTAAAGTTTATTATATCGTTATGCGAATCAAGTTGTCGAAATAAATTATTATAAATTTATTTGATTGGAATAATTCGTAATGTTCAATTCCAATTGAAATCCTCGTCTTGCTCCTCCAGACTTGTAATAGCCGCAGCGTAATCCGAGCGGCGTACATCGAATCCTCCGAATTCGGAATCCGAATAAGCACCATCACCAGCACCACCAGCACCACCAGCACCACCAGCACCACCAGCACCACCTCCTCCTGCGGCAATATCGTTTAGAAAATCCGGTACAGCTTGACCGGAACCCTTGAGAATCTTAATCAAATCTGCGGCAATCGGATGATTTTGGTCGGGATCAAAAAATGATGTGGCCCTGCCAGGGTTACCAACTCGTCCTGTACGCCCAATCCTATGGACATAATCGTCAATGCTCGTGGGCATATCGTAATTAATCACATGTTTGACATTTTTGATATCAAGGCCACGTGAGGCGACGGAAGTTGCGATCAAAACCTTCATAATCCCGTTCTTAAAGTCACGCAACGCTTGCTCACGCTGACTCTGGAGACGATCACCATGGATGGAGGTGGTTGGAATATCAGTTTCAGAAAAGTATGAGGCCAAAAAGTCAGCGCCACGTTTTGTCTCCACAAAGACAATGGTGCCATCAGCGCCATCAGCGCCATCAGCGCCCTCACGCAAAATCTCCATCAATTTGGCGCGCTTTTGAAACTTGCCCACCTCATAGATGGTCTGCTCCACATCAGAGCAGGCACCGCCCACAACGCCGATGCTAACAAATATATAATTGTCCAGAAATTCGCCAGCCATGCGTTGTAACTCTTCGGGGAACGTGGCCGAAAACATAATGGTCTGATGTTTTGGACGCATCGTCTCGTGACGCATAATTTGGCGCATGCTCTCGGCAAATCCCATGTCCAACATACGATCCGCCTCATCAAGAATGACAAAACGTGTATCCTCAAATGTGATGAACGTACGTTCAACAAAATCCAGTAAACGTCCGGGTGTGGCAATCAGGACATGGCAGCTCTTGCTCACGATCTCACTCTGATATTTGAATGAGGTGGCACCGTAAACGATGCTTATCTTCAGGAACGTTGTGTAGGAGAACTTTCTGGCTTCGTTGAAGATCTGGGTGGCGAGCTCACGCGTTGGTGTCATAATCACCGCATGCGGTTTTCCAATTTCCAATACCAAATCCTGGCCCTCATCCAGTATATTGCTCAATATGGGCAATAAAAATGCAGCGGTCTTGCCAGAACCAGTCTGGGCGCAAGCCATCATATCACGTCCTTGGGCAATAATTGGTATCGAAACCTTTTGGATTGGAGTCGGTACTTTATAGCCCGACTTAATAACATTATCTAGCATTATCTCTCCCATACCAGTGTCATCAAAACTCGCAATGGCCTTGGGTGCATTTTCACCACTCACCTTCACGGGAATATTATCATAGTTCGAAAAGTTAATCCCCGTTGAGATGGCTGTGCTGAACATCTCATTCTCGTTGTCGGTGGGTTCCGGTGGTATATACAACTCCCACTGCTTCTTCTTTTTTCCATCGTCGCCGACCTCACGATAATTATTGCTCTTGTCTCCTCCATCGAAACGTCGGCCACGTCGCTCATTTCCATTCTCATCATAACTCCTGCGGTAACCGCCGCCTCCACCCTCTCCATCATCACGCTGACCAGGATAATCGCCGCCTCCACCCTCTCCAGCATCACGCTGACCAGGATAATCGCCGCCTCCACCCTCTCCATCATCACGCTGACCAGGATAATCGCCGCCTCCACCCTCTCCATCATCACGGCGTCCGTGGAAACCGCCATCATCTCCATCATTACGGCTTCCACGATAACCGGCGCCTCCACCCTCTCCAGCATCAGGGCGTCCGTGGAAACCGAGATCATCTTCATCCTTACGGCTTTCACGGAATCCGCCACCCTCTACAGCATCAGGGCGTTCAAGGAATCCGCCACCATCTTCATCTTTACGGCGTAGGTAGAAACCGAGATCATCTTCATCATTACGGCTTCCACGATAACCGGCGCCTCCACCCTCTCCAGCATCAGGGCGTCCGTGGAAACCGCCATCATCTCCATCATTACGGCGTAGGTAGAAACCGAGATCATCTCCATCATTACGGCTTTCACGGAATCCGCCACTAACTTCATCATTACGGCTTCCGCGGAATCCGCCATCTTCATTTTTACGGCGTAGGTAGAAACCGAGATCATCTTCATCTTTACGGTTTCCAAGGAATCCGCCATAATTTTCATCATTACGGCTTCCGCGGAATCCGCCACCATCTTCATCTTTACGGCGTATGTACAAACCGAGATCATCTTCATCTTTACGGTTTCCACGGAATCCGCCACTAACTTCATCATTACGGCTTCCGCGGAATCCGCCACCATCTTCATCTTTACGGCGTATGTACAAACCGAGATCATCTTCAT
>JBAMCR010000026.1:43307-75751 GCA_037075045.1 Mulgravea parasiatica
CTTTACGGTTTCCAAGGAATCCGCCACCATTTTCATCATTACGGCTTCCGCGGAATCCGCCACCATCTTCATCTTTACGGCGTAGGTAGAAACCGAGATCATCTTCATCTTTACGGCTTCCACGGAATCCGCCACCATCTTCATCTTTACGGCGTAGGTAGAAACCGAGATCATCTTCATCATTATGGTTTCCAAGGAATCCGCCATAATTTTCATCATTACGGCGTCCACGGAATCCGCCACCATCTTCATCTTTACGGCGTAGGTACAAACCGAGATCATCTTCATTATTACGGCTTCCACGGAATCCGCCACCATCTTCATCTTTACGGCTTCCGCGGAATCCGCCACCATCTTCATCTTTACGGCGTAGGTAGAAACCGAGATCATCTTCATCATTATGGTTTCCAAGGAATCCGCCATCATCTTCATATTTACGGTTTCCACGGAAGCCGCCACCATCTTCATCCTTACGGCGTCGACGGAATTCCCCAAGATCTTCATTATCACGACGTCCATGATAACGGGCGCCTCCTCCCTCTCCATCATTGCGACGCCCACGATAGGCGCTGCTATCTTTTTCATTGACGGCATTCATTTTTTCACGCTCGGGTTCTTCCTCATCGCTCCAACCTCCTTTATTACTTGATGCTACCGCAGGCGCATCTGCAACAGGATCATAAACCCAGTCCGCCATTTTTCTTCAGAAGTAGTAATAGAATTAAGGAACGTGAAAAGATTTTTAGTTTATTTTAAATCAAACTTGTTTTTTCTTTAAATCTTTCAAGGCTAAAATGTTTAACATTTAACACGTGGCTCAGAGAGGAAAACTCTTATTGTTTCCATGAGTAATCGATAAATATGTATTCACATGGGTTTGTATATCGAACGCGGCAAATGTTTCCATCGAATTGTGCGTCAACAGAGCGTTGCAAATAATATTCAATAATATAATTTAATCGCATTAGCTTATTGTTTTATGATTTTTCTCTATTATATTAATGTTATAAATATATAAATAATATTATAAATGAACATAAATTGTTTATATAAAAATAGTCTAAATTATTGCTTCAGTGTTTCATTTCATCGTTTCTTTTAATAAAGTTTAACGTTTCATGGAATTGAGCTAGAAATATAGAAAGAAATGGCCATGCAATACATTTATAAATATTATACACTTGCACATATACATATACTCGTATGTAATTATGTATGTACATATTGTTTATACATACAAACAGATTTTTAATTGCTTTTTTAGAATTAAAAAACAATGCATTTTTAAAACAAATGTTTTTACATTTTTGTCATTTTCAAAACATTTCCATCAAAATAAGATCAAATGAAAACTTTCAAAAATAAAAAAAAATTGGACTTGATGTATGTATGTATGTATGTATATACATAAATGTATATGTACATAAATATATACATATGTACAGTGGAGAGTGAAAGTGAGAACATGTTGAATTTTATTTTTAATTTTTTTTTTATTTTAATATTAAAAATGACAAGTTTAATTTTCGATGGATATCGTTAAATATTATTTATTTAATTTAATTTAATTTTAAACATTCGCACAAGGTTGAAAATTGAGACGATGGCAAAAGGAGAATACGGAAATTGTTGCACCCGTAGAAGAAGTCGAAGAAAAGGTCGATTCATTTCAGGAAAAATACGCAATATCCTGCAATTACAATGCCAAGGACTTGCCAGGATACTTGCCAGGAACGTGACGCGATGCCTTGAATAATCGAAGTAAATATAAAAAAACGGAAAACAATGACGGAAACGAAATGCAGAAAGTCTCAACATTTATGTATGTATGTATGTATGTATGTATTTGGCCGTATAGATAATAATATATATACATGTACATATGCATGTGTGTATGTATATGTACGAGTACACTCAAAGAAAAAAGTACTTTTAAAGCGATAATTAAATATTTTCACAATAAAAAGCAATGTAAAAAAAAGAAAGGAAACAAATTTTTTTTAGAAAAATATTTTATGAAATTTTGTTTTTTGGAATTAATATTATTATTTAAAAAAAAAAACTTAAAATTTTAAACTATTTATTGTAATTTATTTTATAACTTTAATTTCTTAAAGTTCTATGATTAATAAATAAGTGAACAATTTTAATTATTTAATGAATAAATTAAAGAAACTAAATAAATATTGTTGGCTTAAGCTATGTTTTTTTTTCCCCAGTGAATGTGCATAGTATTATGTATATACTCGTATGTACATACATACATATGTATGTATGTATGTATGTATGGGGTTGGGAAACAGCATCGGCCAGTGAACCGGCGCGTCATGTGGCAGGGGGGAAGAGTGCGGCGACACTTTGCTAATTAAGCGACAAAATCCGCGATGTCCGACAAACAAGTGGAGCGGCGCGCCGTAGAGTGACGCAGGCGTGACCTGGTTCCGTCTGCGTCTTTGTGTTATACCACAGCGCGCCGTAGTGCTAATTGACGTGCCGCGCACGCCGTAATGAAGTGCATTTGGTCGCTGGCAAGCGAAACCCACGGGGAATCTCCATTAAATGGGAGCATAGCACTCGCAACTCGCAACTGGCAACTCGCACAACCCGATGGATCCATTCACAAAACATTCATATAGGTTCTCCGGCTCGGGATGTGGGTATCTACATACATACATAAATACATATGTACATACGAGTATGTATGTGCATTGTTATCTGAATATAAGGAGGAAAAACAAAACAAAACAAAAAAAAACAAAAGCAAATCGTGACGCGTAGAAAGACCGAGTACTAAAAGCGTATACTCAATGAGTAGAATAAGTACGCATTTTAAAGTTAACAATTTAAATAAATATATTAAATTTATTTAAATAAATGAAATATTATGTAAATTTCAGAAATTTAAACAATTTTAATAGAAATATGTAATTACATTGATATTTTTATAAAATAGTCTTTTTTTCATATCACGTTCAACTATTTTTAATTCATAATAATCTTAATATTTTTATTGTTTATATTACACTTTAAATAGCCTTATTTAACAAAATAAATAAAAATAAAGAATGCAATAAATAAATGTGCATATTTTCAAAATTGTTTTTCTATTTTGCAATTTTTCAAATAATTTTATTTTTTCAAAAATAATTTTAAATTGTTTTCTTTTTTTGCCACTGTTAGTTAATAAGTACTGTAGCATTGAGCTTTAACTGTTTCTCATTCCGATAGGCTTTTTATCGATAAGAAGTAAAAGAAAAAAAAAACAACAAAGGCTTTCATTTGAAAGAGGGATATCCCCTTTATTTACATTCAGATATTATTCAATCAAATGCAATAAATGAAAAATTAAAATCAAACTTACAAATAGCGTATATGCATTTTCATTAATAAATCGATTTTAGTTAATTAGACTTAATTAACTTAATTGTATTAATTAATTCGCATCCGTTCGGATCTTAAGTCCTAATTGATTTTCCTATTTTTTTTTTCTGCAATATATTTTGTCTGTTTGAAAAATGCTGCCATGGCCGAAAGCTTTACAAGTTGCGAGCTTTTGTTTCCTGTTGTTGTGTTTGTTCGCGTATTAACGGTTAAC
This sequence comes from Mulgravea parasiatica, assembly GCA_037075045.1. NCBI lineage: Eukaryota > Metazoa > Arthropoda > Insecta > Diptera > Drosophilidae > Mulgravea > Mulgravea parasiatica. Next base: position 46,903 of record JBAMCR010000026.1, read on the forward strand.
GGGCCAAAAGCTCAACTTGCATTGCTTTAAAAGCAGCTGCTTGTCGCCTGCCTGTCCTCAGTTAGCGACTGAACGTAAACTGAAACGGTTCGTTGATATCAAAACAACAAGTTGAGAATTTCAAATAATTTCGCTTACTTCTGTCACACACACACACACACACGCACAGACTTTGTCTTTATGTTTTTCTTTTTTTTTTTGCTATTTCTCTCTCTCACTCTCTGTCTCTGTCTCTTTGTCACCCACACGCAAAACCTGACATGTGCGGCAATTGTTAAAAGTTGCGCAAAGACAAATATTTGAAGCGCGATTTGAAGGCAAAAAACGCGCGCAACTTTTAACGTTGCCTACTTTTAAGCGCGGCGTTTTTTGTGGTGTCCTGGCGGGGTGGCAAAGACGGCAGACGGTAGACGGCAGACGGGAGACGGGGAGCCGCAGCCGGAGCAGACTTGTGTGTTTCTGTCTCTCTCTGTCTTTGTGTGTGTGTCTCTGTCTTTGTGTGTGTGTGTGTGTTTGTTTGTTTTCTTTTTGTTGTTGTTTTTGTTTAGGTGCTCAAACGTGCAAAAGGACTCGAAACATTTTTTTTTTTTGTTTTTGTTTTATCGGCTCGAAATTGCTTGTGCTTAAAGTGTTTGCATTTTTCTTGTGTTTTCCTCCAGCAAAGGAAAAGCGGTTAAGGCTACATACATGTGTATGCAGTAGCATATATACCATATACCATATACCAAATACCAAATACCATATACCAAATACCATACATGTTTTATATCAAACAAAATCAAAAGCAAAACAAAACAGAACAAGACAAACAAAAAAGAAACTGTCAAATAAAAACAAACGAAAAACACATTTCGCGCGTTTAATACAATCGAATCGGGTAATAAAATTAAATCAAAACAAATAACAAAAAAATAACAAAAAAATAAATAACAAATCAAAGCGTTTGTTTACATATTTTGTTTTTGTTTTTCTTTTGTTTTATCATATATCGGGTAAGAAAAATAAAAAGCAAAACCAACAACAACAACTAAATAAATAAAAAAGGTAAACAATTTTATAAATAAAATCAAAAAAAAAACGGTAAAGTAAACACAACATTATGCGGTTTTTCGATATCGTGGAAGTGAAAGCTTTAACCGGCTTCAAGTTGAAATCATTTGGCAGCTCTTAAAAGGACGAGGAATTTTCAAATTCTACAGGTAAAAATACTATACCCAAGAATCAAATAACAAAATAAAAAACAAAAACAAGAAAAAATAATCATAAAAGTGGACACAGTTATGCGTGTGTTTGTGTGCGTGTGTGTCCGATCCCAACGATTGTATTTATTTATTTATGTTTTATATCTTTTTTGTCAATTTTCTGCAGTACAATATTTATGAGCTAAGGACATAATAGTATATTGTATGTACTATATATATTGTGTGTTGTATTGTATTGTATTGTAGTTTTTGTTCTCTCTCTCTCTTTTTTTTCCTTTGTTTTGCGCTCTCACTCATTGCCATTGATCAATCTTTATTTTAACAATCTATTGTATGTACATTATGATACATTGAGATACCCTCAAGTTATAGCCACAATTCTAGTTTTATTGTTTTCGGGGTAAATTGCTCTTTTATTATATTTAACCCTTTTTCAATTCTATACCACATTTATTGTCTTTTTGGGTCAAAAGGTTAAGCTCCCATCCAGAATTCAACATAAAACATAAAACACAAAAATAAACATAAAAAAAAAAATTAAGTTTTACTCAAAAATCACGTATCACATTTTTTTAGATTTGTTTTTTTAAATTTAACAATTTTCAACTGAAACTTTTGTACTGAATTCAATTGATATTAACAAAATAAAAATATTAATTATGCTAAAAAAAGAAATTTATAATTATTAATTTAATTAATTATTATTATTATTATTATTATTATTATTATTATTATTATTATTTAATTATTTCTTTTTAAGCAATTTCTATTAAATATAATTGTTTATGTTCTTATTCACTTGGTATTTTGTTATATACTCGTATGTAAACGGTTTTCAATTTTAATTACAAAATGAAATGTGCACTTGGCACACACATACTTACACACACACATACACACACACACACACTTAGAGAATATGCTGACTGCAGCTTCTTCAGCCATTTTGCCTCTTGGCATCGCATTATTTCAATATCTTAATGGGTTCGGCATCTATGGGTACTAGAACTACTCGCATTGCGCATTAGTAGTCAAAGTGCTGCCACAGACAGATAGATTGACAGACGGATGGAATGACAGATTGAGAGATTGACAAACTGATGGGACAATTGCAATTTCAACAGGCAACAGCTAAGCGCACTGATGCCAGAATAAGGACAACTTGTTTGAAATATAATACAATTTGTATCCTTGCTAAGATTTAATTGAATTTTTCATTATGCATTTGTCAGTGTCTATTATAATATATAATCATTAAATATATATCTATGTAAATATGTATGTATCTATGTATGTATTTATGTATGTATGTGTATGTGCTTGTATGTAATTGCATTAAAGACAAAACAAACAAAAAAAAAACATTTGTCAACAATATAATATTTTATTTCAAACATAATTACAAATAGTTGATGAAATAAGAATTGGAAGAAAAAGAATTTTATTTATAAAATAAAATAATTAAAAAAAAAATGACAGAAAATCCAAAAACGAAATGAAAAAGAAAATGTTGCATACATTTGGGCGCGTCGAAAATTCACTGTCCGTTAACAGCTGTTACGAACACGGCTGTTATATCATTTACATTTTCTTCTTTTTTTTTGTTGTTTGCTTTCTTTGGTTTTTTATTTTTAGATTTTTGTATTTTGTAAAATGCAGTCAAGTGAAAATATGAACGGCTTTTAGTGCGCGGGTGACTTGTACTATGGTGAAAAGCGAACATTTCTGTGGCACTATAAATCAAAATCTTTTCAAAATGCGAAATGAAACTAAAAACTTTAAAAAACTTAATAATTACAACACAAATTTGTATTTCTCTTTGAAAACTTTTATAATATTTTTTGAGAATTTTAGTTGATTTATTTTATTGAAAGCAAAATCTAAATTATTGTAACTGACAAAATGTTGTTTTAATTCTTTTTTAAAATTCTTTTTTAAAAAATTATTCCGTTTATATTATTTTTACTAAATTTTGTGAAAATAAAGTGCTGAAAATGAGATGGTAATTTTATGCAAAGTAAAAGCGGATTTTAGTTTAAAAAAAAATAAAAAAACAAACCAAACTAAAAAATAATAATATTAATAAATATTTAAAGCTTCATTTTTAAACTGAAAGTATCTATGCTTGACGACGTTTTTCAGATAATTTTTTTTAACATATTGTTGGTTTTATTAAAATTAATTTAAATTAATTTAATGGACGATTCGTGATGGTATACATACACATGCATGTATGTAGATGTATATTATGTTTTGTCATGCCAATTTTATGTGTTTTTTTTTTTGTTTTTCGGTCTTATTTTCGCTTTGCCCATTCAGCCCAGAGAAATGTAAACAAAATCAAAAATGCTGGCCATGTCCTTTGGCCCATTTTCATTTTTCATCTGTGTGCCGTAATTCAAGGATTTGCCCAGTGTAAAGTGGGCGGAGCGGCGGCTATTTTCAATTGCCCGGGCTGCTCCTTAATTTGTGAGCCATTTTTTTTTCTCGCCAGATGCGTCGCTCTATGGTACGAGTATATGGCATCAGAGTGTGTATGTATGTGCCTGCCTAATGGATGATTCTTTTGTCAATGTCCTTATGCTATTATAAACCATTAAATTTGTATCTGTATCTTTTATATCTGTGTATTTGTGTATCTGTAGGCGACACTTGTAGCTATCCTGTATCTGTGTGCCACATAATGTTCTTATTTGTCATGAAAAATTCATTTTCTTGTAATTCACATGAAAAGTTTGCTTTTTTCTCTTCATTTTTTAAACGGCCGTCTTAGAATTTCATTTAAAAATTTTTTAATTTTTTCGTTTTAATTATTATTGGTTTTTGTTGATTTTTCATTATTATGAAATATATACATACACATATACATATACATAAATATATATGGCATTTATAAATATATTTTTGTTTTATCTTTATTTTTAAATTAACTTTTTCTTTTTCTTTTTTTATTTAATATTTAAGAAACGCCGCGAGGCAAATTTTAGTAGCTTTCCATCATAATTGTATTTTTTTTGTTTTGTTTTTCATCTTTTGCTCTTTTTCCATTTCTTTTTGTTTGTCTCTTTATTGGCCCTTTTGTCTTGTTTTACATATTCACAGTGCAAATTCAAATGATTATTATTAATAATATAAACAAAAAAAAAAATGGAAACAGATGTGCCCAAATATGCCATAGCCCAGGGTAAAAATCCAGATGAGACAAAGACACACACACACATACACATACACATACACACACACACCTTATTGTAGCATACTTTTCGGCGTTTGCTAAAATTGAAATCTTTTAATTCTCGGCATGAACTAATGTTTTTTTGAATATAATTGTAGCATAAAGTACTTTAAATTTTAATAGGATCATTCGATAAATTGATCGATATCATTTGCGTTGTATTCGATTCATTAATTAAACTGAGCACGATGAGCCTACGAAAAAAGCCGTTCATCGTCCTTGTAAAAACGAAATGAAACTGTGCGCGCTTAAATGTCCACAAGGGAACTGAGAGAAATGAGGTTAAGGATACTCTCGCCCTGGGAGTGTGAGGCGCTAAAGGACATGGCACACAAAAAGAAAAACAAAAAAACGAAAGAAAAAACGAATGTGAAAAAAAAGAAAGAAATCACAGCATGCGAGAGGCAGCGGCTGCAGCTGCCGCATGCAAATCAGATCCAAAGTCAACGCATTTAATCGATAAACAATTAACATTTAATAATCCTTGACGAAGGTGTGCACTAAGCCATACACAATATTGCCACATGTTATCCTCTGTATATATTACGGCTATTAATGGGGTATATACAATACATACAAAAAAAAATATACAATTAAAAATGTAAATTAGAAAATCTCTTTTTATATTTTATTTATTTAATTTTTTATTTAACGTATTATGGTAATTTATAATATTACTATTTAATTACTTATTATTTAATTAACATTTTCTACAGGGTATGTGGCGTTTCATCAGTTTGTTCACACTTGAATATCTTGTTGTTCGCAAGTGGGGGGCAAAGATGTGAAAAATCTTTGCTATGAAAACGTATGTACACACATAGTAAAACACACACTCACACACACACAGACACAGACACATGCACTTATAGACACATATACAGATGGCGCACACAGTCTGCCCGCCGCACGTCCCTGGTGTCTGTCTCTTTGTCCATCCATCTGTTTGTTTGTGAAACTTGTGCTGAAAATTCATTCGTTTGGCTCTCGTCTGTTTCAGCCCCCTGCCCCTTGCCCGCTGCCCCCTGCCCTGTGTGTCTTCTGGGCTGTCAAAGGTGCACCATCGTTGATGGAGAGAGGGTGACTTGGTGGGTGGTGGGTGGTGTGTGGTGTACGTATTTTGTATGCTAATGCGTTTAAAATCATTCAAATTGTGTATGCGTATTTTATACACATCCAAATGCCATTTGTGCGTTTGTATGTATTGTATGTCTAAACTTTTTTCGAGACGTCACAAGCAAAAAAAAAAAAACAAAAATCACCATATACATGTATATTGTACATATGTGTATAAATATTTATGACAAAGTATGTTCGTGAATTTGTTTTAAACTCCAGCAACAAAAATATTCAAGACAAACAAAAGCCAAAAATATACACACAAAACATTAGAAAATAAAACACAAATCGTTTGTCGACAGTTTCCAGCTACCACTGCGTCTTCACTTCACCTCATCTCCACTTCACTTCACTTCACTTCACTTCTCCCATTCACTTCACTTCACTTCACTTCACTACACTTCACATATTTCATGTGCTTTGCCATCACTTTTGATATGGGTAAGAAAAGTGAAATAAGATAAATGATCCAATTTGACTTTACATGCATGCCCCAATACATACATACATATAAATGTATATGGTATATGATATGTATAACTATGTTATATTTGTTAATATTAATATCAGGCATATACCATTCACGGTATATCACGGTTGGATGAACTAATCTCTACGAAGAATAAATTATTATATTACAAGTTGTAAAAAAAAAAATATTCTTAATTCATGATTCATATAAACAATACAATTTTATATATCCAGGGTATCTTATTGTCGTGCATACTCGACTGCTTATTCATTTTTTTTATTTAAAGAAAAGCACGTACGTATTTTATTTTTTTTTTGTTTTAAGATTAAAAATAATTTCCATAATAATGAAGTTAAAATGAAACAAAAATGAATTTTTGTGAAATATATTTGTTAATAATTTATGATAACTTTTAAATGATTAATGTATAAACATTTATATTTATTTATGAATATATTTTATTATCAAACTTACAATAAATAAATAAATATCTTAAAGAAATATTCTAGAAATGAACTCAAAACTTTCAAATTGTTCTTGAACAATGTTGGGTCAATTCCAGATACCTGCGGGATTTCTTGGTATTGTCACTCTTATAATTTTCCATTATACATTATGTATATATACACATACACACAAATACATATACATATATATATACACACACATACATACTTATTTTATCCGGGGTTGTCATCTCCTCTTTATTCGTTGTATTAGGGCCATCAACTAGAATCATTTCCGTTGCTTTAAAGCTTTGCCAAGTCCCAAATGTGTGTCTGTGTGTGTTGATTTCCCACCCCCGCCACGCCTTTTCTTTCCTCTCTTCCCTCTCTCCCTTCCCTATCCACACCCCCTCTCTTACCATCTGTCTATCTAACTGTCTGTCTGCTCCTGCGGCGCGGCGCAGCGCGTTCGTGTGTGCTGTTGTATGAATGTGAATAGCATAAGACGTTTAAATGTGAATGTGAGTGCGAGTATGAATATGAATACGAATATGAATATGAATATCATACTGCATACGATAATAGAAGTCTGAGTGTTTAGATGAGTATCAATATAAATAATATGAATTTGCGAATGTAAATGTGAATGTGAATATGAGAATAATAATAATGAAAATTAATATGAATATAAATATAAATATGAATTTGAGTATGAATATGAATATGAAAATGAGTATAAAAATGAATTTGAGTATAAAAACAAAATAATGCAAATTAATATGAATTAAAATTTGAATAGGCATATGCACATGAGTATTAGCATGAATGTTTGAGTATGAATGAATGTGAATATGAATACTTATATGTCTGTCTGTCTGTCTGTCTGTCCGTCTGTCTGTTGTCTGTCTGTCTGCATTTGTTCTTTGTGTTTCAACTGCCAAGTGATTTTTCGGATTGCGCCAAAAAGTATGCTACATTTTATGGCTGCTGCCAGTGCAATGATTAATAAAATTTAATTAAACAATAACAATATCTACTATTATTAATCAATCATTGAAGACCCAACTGTGGCATGCCATTGTTGTTAATAATCCTTATCACGAACGTTGCCATTGTTTGCTGTCACATTTTATGCCCATTTGCCACAGGCAACATGCGGCATTGTTTATGCTTTATTTATGCTTAATGCTACATGCTACATGCTGCATGCTACATGCTACATGCCACATGCCTTATGTTTTATGCCACTTGCATCTGCAATTTTTGTTTGTCATAATCGTGGCTGCAACTGGCATTAATGAATGTCCCCAAATGCATTGAATATTAAATAATTAATATAAATAACAAATATTTAATAAATCTTATCAACATTTGATTTCTTTGCATTTTCAGTTTCAGTTTCAGTTTCATTTTCATATTCATTTTCATATTCACTTTTATATTCATTTTCATTCACTAATCTGCTGACAACAATTGGCAGCTAAAATTAAACCAACTAAAGCTCCAGAGTCTCCAATAAATGCGACTATATCAAACTAATTATGAGGGCCAGTGGGTGCTGTCATATACATACATACTACATACAGTACATAGTTGGATGGATGCGTCATATATACATACAGATGGAGCAGGGGGGGGGGGGGAGGGAGTTGGTAATTGTATCTTATCTTGCTGCCAGCAGGCGCAAATATTTTATCTAAACGAGCCAATGACTACGGATAGGGGTAGGGGGTGGGTGGTAGGTGGTTTGGGGTGGATGGAGTGGATGGTGGTGGGGGGTAGGCATGCCAAAAGGCAATCATAACGTTGACATATGTTGCGTTTGCTTTTGTTATTGTTTTTTTCTAGAGTAGTATTGTTTTTTTGTTGTTATTTTTATTTTTGTTTTTTTTTTTCATTTCCAACTTGTTGTAGAAGCCAATGACAAGGGCCAACCAGAACCAAATGAAGCCATTTATGTCTGTATGTATGTATGTATGCATGTATGTACATGTATGTATGCATATAAATGCCCTGCATTTAAAAAATAAAACAAAAGCGCCTACAAATTGATTCCAGCATTGCGTATGATTAATATCACGCATACGACACGTTGGACGACCAAATTAAAAATTCATTTAAAAATCTTTAGTAAAATTTGTTTCGCTTCTTTTGTTTATATAAAAATGTAAAATACTTTGTCCAATATGTTGCAGATGAGAGTATGTTTAATTGTTGTTGTTGTTGTTTATTTAAAATAAATAATAAAAAATATTATTGTATAAATAAATTAAGCTGATCTTTTGATTTATTGCGGCAATTCAATTGCATCTGATGCATACTATGTAAATATGCGCAAAGAGGCGCTGCTAGTTGCTTAACTCATGTACTCATTCATTCATTCACTCATTCGTTCACACACTCACGCACATACTGACATATTTACATATGTGTATGTGTATGTACAATGAATTAAGCAAAAAATAAATAAATTTAATTGATAGCTGCAGCGTTGCGGAAAATCCGTGGAATCTCCTCACAAACACATTTACAAAAGAGGCAATGTGTGTGTGTGTGTGTGTGTGTGTTTGCATGTGCATATATATATATATATATATTGTATTTAGTTTATTTAATTGAAATTGTTTGGTTTATCCAATTCATACGAAAGTCTAATTTAAATTTTAAACTAATTTTACGCAGATATGAATAATAATAATTGCATTGCAATGTACAATAATAAACGTATGTCAACTGTAATTAAAGAACAAAATCTATACACACATACATATATGTGCATATGTATGTGTGTGTATGTATGTATCTTTTTTCATTTCCATCATTTATGTTTATCCATTTAGAAGATGGAATATAGCCAAGAAAAAAACTAGTTAATATTTAAGAACTCCTTCGCATAAAATTTATCCCTATTTACGTATGTGTATGTGTGTGTGTGTGTGTGTGTGTCTGCTCATCTAGTTTCAACTTGTCTTTATTATAATCCGCAGGATCTGATTATAGAAGAGAATACAAAAAAAATACGGCCGCATACTTACAAGCGCGGAATTCCGTATTAATTGTACTTTACGGCCGCAGACGAAAACAAATAGGAAGTATGTAAATAGAAATAAACGACAATGTTAATAAAATGCACATTCACAACTCTGCGATACCCTGGAAAATGTTATTCATCTCAATTTCATATGAATTTTTTAAAATGTCAATAGAAAAAAAAAGAAAACAATTGAAATTTTAATTTGATTATTTGCACTTTAAATAAAATTAATTAAACACTTTTGCATTTAGCTGAAGTGTATTATAGGGTATTGCTTGCTTTGACAATTTTTTACAGGGTATATGGCACATGGTATGACGACAATAACAACCGGCACGAAGAGCGCATAAACTAATCAACATCAGCATTTTGCTTGGTGCGTTAAAATAAATACAAGTGCTTGCGTGTATGCGTTTGTGTGCGTGTGTATGTGCGTGTGTGTGTGTGTGTGTGTGTAATGGTCATGTGGCATGTGTGTTAATTAGGCACATGTTGCGCTACTTAACAACCAAAAGTTGTCAGTGGCTTTGCGGCACGTTTAACACTTGTCGCACCACCTCGGCTCGCATCAGCTCCGTTTGAGAGTCGAAAATATCGATTAAATGTACTCGATTAACTTGACTCGTTTATTGTATATTGTTAATGTATATGTGTATGTATGTGTATTGGTATTGGTATATTCATTGTTGATTAAATGATAAATATATCGCACGCACTGTCCGGCTAAATAGTTGGGAGCATTAATGCTCAGCTGGGACAGGGGGACAGTGGACAGAGGGACAGTGGGACAGTGGACAGAGGGACAGTGGGACAGTGGACAAAGGGACAGTGGGACAGAGGGACAGAGGAACAGTGGGCATGGGCGTGGTCCTTGTCGTGCTTCTGTCCGTTCTCGTGGTCATCTTCGTGCTCCCACTCGTGTCCTGTTTCATTATCCACATAGCTTGGCCTTTTCAGTTAAAAAAAAAATCAATACTTAAAGCAATTGCTTAAAGTGAAATAAATACAATAAAAAAATAAATAAATAAATAATAAAAACAAAAGAATTGAAAGACTTAAAGCATGACAACAATTCCTCAAAGCGAATGGGCATAAAAGTTATTGGAATTAACATTCTCTGTTAACATGCTATGTTAATAACATTTTAATCAGCTCATAAACAATATTATTATTAATTATTATTATTATTAATTATTATAATTAATTATTTATGTCTTATTTATTTCTAGAATTCATTATAATTATCCGAGAATTTGCAAAGCAAAACAAATTTTGAATTTCTGATTGTAGCCACAAATAAGGAAAATTTGATTTATCGGAAATGTATATTTCCATTTCATCTCCAATCTCAATGGCCAATGGCCAATACCAATGGCCAATGATAATGCCAATGGCAAAGATAATGCCAATGCCAATGCCATTGCCAATAATTTCGTGTGAAATTTTCGCACAGAGCTTTTAATTAATGAAATTTTTAATTAGCATGCGAATTGACCTTTTGCCTGCTCTGCACTCATATTATTTACCAATACATCAACCAGTTGACCAAATATCCCACACACACACACTCACACACTCACACACACGCACACTCACACACACACACACACATGCATTGCTCTAATGAGTGTTAATAATACACTAGCTAACAGCGGCATTATGATTATTTTTTTGCTCGGCTTTTCACGTGCGTCGAATTGTTTGTGGAATTTTCAACATGCCGGACTCCCTTTTCCTTTTTCCTTTTTCCGGTTTCCGGCTGCCGTTCCGGTTCGATTCGCTTTCGCTGATTTAATGCCAATGCACACACACAGCACAGTGAACCAAAACCTTAAACGTGATAATAATTTGCAATTTTTGTAAATCAAATCAAAAACTATTTCAATGTTATGCTTACATTTTCGATCAATCAAATACATTTGGAGGGGTGTACATGATGTATAAAGATATTCAATCATGATGCTAAAGAGTTGGCATTTGGCATTTGGCATCTGACATCTGACATTAGACATTAGATATTTGGCCCCACTGTGCGGCAGCATCTGCATCTGCCTAATGCTGATTGATGATGAAAATTCGATTCGGTTTCAGCGACGCGTCGTCTCGCTGACAGCCATGTTACAACAACAACAACAACAATAACCACAACAACGATAGCAACAACAATAGCAACAACAACAACAACAACCATGATAACAACAAATACAAAATAACTGTCATAAGAAATTTGCGAAATGAATATAATAATAAAGCTCTTTTATGCATAAGTTTCTCATAGATACACATACATACACGCATGTATATAATACAAAAATTATTTACCATATACGGATCAAATTCGTTAGTCAGTTAGTCTGTCTGTCAGTCAGTCTGGTTGTCAATCAGTTTATCAATCAGTCAAGCGCTCAAAATCAACTGACATGTTTTTCCCGCGAATTTTGTGATTGCAATCAGAATACAAATACAACTTATTATTGTATATACATACGTATATTAGTTATATATACACTATGTATAGTATGAATAGTTTTCACAATATATATCTATCTCTATCTGTCTATATGTATCTCCATCTCATGCAGCCTGTATCCTGTGTCTCGTCGTGGCAACAAAAAAGTTGAAAATATGAAATTAAATACATTTTTACGAGCAATAAAAAATAATGCATGTATATGTATATATAAGTGTATATACTATGTACAGTATATATATATAAATGCAATAGGTAAAAAGAGTTGTTGTTGTTGTTGTTATTTTGTATTGTTGTTGTTGTTGTTGTTCTTCTGGTTATTTTAAATGCAGGCAGCGTTGAGGACTGCAAATGAAGTGTAGCACAGATGCCTGACAGACGCTTCAAATGTTTTCCGGTTGCAGTCAGCCCCCCTCCCCCCCCCACACACACACACACCAAAAGGTGTTGTTGTGAAGAAGGTGGATAGGGGGGCGGGGGGTGGGCTGTAAGGGCAACTGCATTGTGTTGGGGTAGTAAAAGCCAAAGCCAAGTTACCGTTGATTCCGCTACGGAAGCTAAGAATGAGTATGAGAATGAGAATGAGTATGAGAATGAGTATGAGAATGAGAATGAGTATGAGTATGAGTATGAGTATGAGTATGAGTATGAGTATGAGTATGAGTATAAGAATAAACAATGTTTGAGTGCGAGAATGCCGAACTAGAAGATACCCTAAGCTATTGTCATGAATAAATATACAAACACAGATGAATATATATTCACGTTTATTGAAAATTCTTAACCTTATTTATTCTTTTTTTGTTGATTTTAAATGAATAAATATCATCAGATATTTAATATTATTTTGTTAAATTCGTGTATATACATATACCTACTCTTCAAGTTATCGATAAATGTTTCGATTATTATTTTGATGCAATTTTACTAACCGATAGTTATTTATTTTTGACTTATTTTTAATTTAATATTATTATTCATTTAAATACCTTGCGAGTACTTTGAGTATTTTTTTTATAATACCCATAGTTATTTTAGTTATTATTATTATTTTTTTCCTATTCTATAGTATTTTTATGTTATTTACATTTTGTGTTTTTTTTTTTAAATGCATTTTCAATGGAAACTCTCTCTCGGATGCCATGCCGCCCGGTTGGCTTTATGAGCCCCACTTGACTTGGCTCGCCCTGTCGGCATTTTATTATATGAAATTAATTTAAATTAAAAATGTTTTCGCGTGCATTTTCAAAGTGCATTTTTTTTCACTTACCTGCCACGAACTTGCAGTCTGGCATTAAATAGAGCAGAGAGCGAGAGACAGACAGCGAGAGAAAGGGAGAGAGTGGTAGAGAGTGGGAGAGAGAGGTAAGAGCAGCTCCTGGCTTTAGATTTCAATTCAATTTCTTGCTAAACTTTAAAAATATGAATTTATAAATGTTACAAAACTCTCGCGTTTAAACCATTTACATAAAATATTATGGTATATTAATTATAATTTATATTTAGAATTCGCTAATAATTTTAAATTGTATATACATATATTCAAAAGCGAAAAAGAAAATTGAATTAATTTGTATTTAAAACTTGAATCTACTTTCAAACAGTTCGCATTGAAAGCAATTTTAGTGTGAGATTATTATTATTAAATAATTTTAAATTGACTTTCATATTAATTTTACTTAATACATATTTAAAATTAAGTTAGTATTTATTTAATTATTATATTCTTTGCATATATTTTTTTAATATTTTTAATTTATCTCTAATTTTAAATTCTATCGACAATAAATAAATAAATATATAAATTATATCCTATGAGATTTTGTTCTAACTATATCACAAAATGCAATTAATTATATTTATTTATATTTCGTATACAACTAGAAATCAGATGATTGATTTTGAAAAACTGAACGGGAGAAATAATGCAATTCAAATTTTTCCCGAATTTTCCATATTTTTCAATAGAAATTTTATTTTTATTTTAAATTGATGTCTTAAATTTAGTTTTTTTTTTTTTTTAGTTAAGCTGATGAATTAATTATCTATATATTATATATATACCTATTCCAAATTAAAATTGAAAAAGTATCGTTAGTGACCGATTTGTTAGTTTCTGTTTAAAGTTAAAGTTAAAGTTAAATTTTAATTAATTTGAATTTAAAAGTGCAAATTAATTAAATCGATGGAAAAGTGATTTAAGACTTTTTGATTTGTTGACCAGTTGCCACTGACAACTGTAACTGATCCCTTTGGCGATTTACCAACTTAAGCCCCTCCCCCCTTCCAACCAACACACAAATACACACAGAGTGAGAGAGTGAGAGAGAGGGAGAGAGAAATCGAAGGAGGGAGAGAGAGGAAGGTGTGAGTAATTGTAATCAACACTTGTCGCTTTACACTGGGGATGGGGAGCTGAAGCTGATTTGTAAATGACGACTGTCAATCAACTTTTGTGTGCGATTACATACAAGAGGGGGGTGTAGGGTGTAGAGTAAAGAGTGTAGAGTTGAGTGTTAACTTTGCAGTATATGGGTTAGAGTATAAAATGTAAAGCTTAGAGCGTATACATATTTATTTGGTTAATTGTGTAGATACGGCAAGAGTGTAGAGTGTTACGTGTAGAGTTTTGAATCTAGAGTGTAGAATTTAAAATGGAGATAAAAGTAGGGTATTGAATTGTCTAATGTATAGTTGTGTTTAAAGTGTAGAGAATGCATTGAGTGTAGAGTTGAAACTAAAGTCAAAAGTGTAGACTGTAGAATTGAGACTAAAGATTGTAGAGTTTTAGTATAAAATGTAAAGTTCAAAGCATATACGAGTATGTAATTAAATGTGTAGATAAAAGAGGAGTGTATGGGGTGAAGTGTAAAGTGTAGAGTTTTGAATCGAGAGTGTAGAATCTGAGGTGTGGAGAGTAAGGTGTAGAGTGTTGAGTAGTGTGTGGTACAGTTGAGTGTTGTGAGTGGAAAGTGTAGAGTTTACAATACAAAAACAAAAGTGTAGAGTATAGAGTATACAGTGTAGAGTTAAGAGTCGATAGTCTAGACTAACTAACAAAAGCGCAAGGGACGTGATTAAAGCGATTTATTGGCTCATTTCAAATAGTTCGTTGACTTGTGTGGAGCTCGTCAACAGTTGTTGCAGAGCCACCAAAATTGTTGCCACATGTGGCAGTTAGAATAAAATGAACTTGCAACTACAATACTTACGAAGAAGAAGACAATAAAAACAAAACAATTGGCCAACACTTGCGTAACACATTGGCGATTTCCGCTTCCACTTCCGTATCCGCAACCGTTTCCTCTGCCATTATGCGTTTCCGCTTGCAATGGTTTTTTTTTATATTTTTTCTTCTTTTAGCCACATTCCACATCTGCAATGCAATGTGGTAGCATTCAATGTTTCGAGCTATTAAGCCATCAAGTCATCAAGTCATCAAGTCATCAAGTCATCAATCCGCCAATCAGTTTGTAGCCCAGAAATGTTAGAAACCCTTCAAAATAGATTTAATCAAAATGGAAAATAAATAAAAAGAAAAACAAAACAAAACGAAAAATTTGGAAAATAATTATATTTTTTATTTCTAAATACATATGTATGTATGTATTGGTGCTGGTGCAATATGTATTTGTTATACATTTATAATATATATTTTTTTTTATTTTTAAATAATTTATTTATCTGATTAAAAATAATAGTTTTGATTTTTTCATTTTTATTAATTGTAAACTTAAATCAACAGAATGAAAAGAGACTGTCTTAATTTTTTTGGTGTAGTTCTTTATATTTCATCTTTTCAGTGCTGTAAATGTAACTAAATTTAGACACAGTGTTGGATAATGCTGTTAGCTTTTTTGGCCGTACTAGGAGGAGTGTGTGCACTTAATGATTTTTCTACGTTTGGAGTTCTGTTTATTATGAGTTATACTTGCAGATCCTGTATATGAATACGTACAACGATACACACACACACACACACACACACACACACACACACACACAGACACAATCTATATATCCTACGAGTATATACATACGTATGTACACACAGAAGTCTCACCCGTGTCTCTGTGCCTAATTACAAACAGACTTCGCTGCGGGGAGTACGGAAATAGGCGGAAAGGGTATACCGAATGGGGTCGGTGCTTTGAAAAGAGAGACAGAGAGAGAGAGAGGGAGAAGGGGAAGGGGTATATTGCCGTCTGTGTAAGCAGGATGTACGGATGGATGCGTCTAATTATATCAATTAATATCGCCAGAGGGCGTTAATTGGTGGCTGGCTTAATTGCAACTGAGGCAACGGAATGCGGTTAGGCGACTGCTCAAGTTACTGCATTAGGCACCCGCTGCCCCCTTGCCACATGCCACACATTCCAGTCAGAGCTTTTGTCACACACATATAATAAAACTGAAACTGTTTTGTTTAGAATTACAAAAAAAAAAAACAAAGATAAAAAATTAATATTATTGTATAATAAAAATGTAAAAGAAAAAGAAAATCCTTGTAAGCAGATATCCTACATAACATAAAAAAAAAAAAACGAAAAATTCATTTGAACCCTTTCTCAGTTGCTTAAATATTTGTATGTGCTATTTATACCCTGTAATTACGTGAAAATGCAAATTGAAAACTAACAGTTAAATATTAAATTAATTAAATATTTCTGAATAAAATAAATGAATTACAAAAATAAGTTGGATCTTGTAGGGTATCCTGTAGTCTTCGTTTTATTGATTATTGTCGGGCTTCTTTATACCCTGTTCCGTGAGCAATGAATCAAACATTATTCTTGTCTTTTTTGTGTTTTTTTTTGTTTTTTTGTTTTTTTTTTGGGTTTTTATCTTTGTGATTACAAACGCTTTAACAGCTAAGTCAACATGCGGCAAGTGGTCGCCTACTGTTCAAATGTCCAGAACGTCATTATTATTGATCAACGTCATCATTATCAACATCATCATCATCATTATGATGAGGTCTAGCTGCTATATGTCGACATCCATGTCCGAAGCCAAGTTCAAGCCCATTTCCTCTTCTTGACTACAATGTGTAGTAAATGTGAAAAATAAACAAACAAAATAAAAAAAAAACAAAAAAAAAACAACAACAAAAACAAAAAAAACCAAATAAACCTAATACACACGCAAACAACACACCCATTTTGGGCAAACACCCAATGTGGCCCAAATCAAATACACTCACATGTGAATCCGAGTATCGATAAATCGTCTACGTATTCATACGCACACTGACACTCGCACTCACACTCACAGTCAGACACACACTCGCACCCATACTCATACTCACACTCACACTCACACTCGCACTCACACTCACACTCATTCGTTTTGAAAGCTTATCACGAAGGACCTAAATTAAAGCAATATCCTCTATCTAAATAGAGTCGTTTGGCTGCCCCCAATGAATGGAAACGAATTTAGTTGTTTACACCCAAGTGGGGTACAACAACAACAACAACAACAACAACCACATCAAAAACAACAACAACAAAATGAACAAAAAATTGATAATTAATTAATTAAAATTAATTGCAATTACTAACAACAACAAAACAAAAAAAACAATTTACTTTGAAAATCAAATTTAGAAAAACTGTTGAATAAAATTAATTTTTTTTTAATAAAACAAATAAAAAAATATATTATTTTTTTTATTAATAAACTTTTCTTTTTTTTTGTTTAATTTTTTATAAGTAGTTTTTTTTTTTTTGTTGTTCGCATCGATTTGTTGCGTTTGTTTTCATACTCATGCTGCATCATTTTTTTGTAGTGTAGTCTAGTGTGTTCTTATTTCTTTCAGTGTAAATTTGCCAGTTAACCAATGTCCGATGAGTGTCGAATGTTTGTTCTTTGTGAATTGCTGCTTTGTTCAACTCATTCATTCATTTCACTTTATTCATTTCCATTTCCATTTCGGTTTTGGCCGCAACGCTTCGCTACATTTTCGTCCTGTCATGTCCTGTGTACGAAATCCAATTCTCTGTGTACTTTATTTTATTTTTTCTACTTTTTTGTTTGTTGTTAATGTTGTTAATATTGTTGTTGTTGTTGTTGTTGTTGTTGTTATTGTTGCTGTTATTCAAGTGGAATTCAGTCTGAGTTTCAGTTTCAGTTAAGGCTTCAGTTCTGACTTCAGTTCGCCTTTGTCCTGTGTCCTTCTTTGGCCGCCACTTGATTTGGGATAGAGTTAAGCATAAATTATCCTGACAGGATCTCGGCAGCCTAAGTAAACAATTGACCAAAAATAAAAGAAATACTCAATGTAAATTTGCTGCTATTTATTCTATTCTGTTAGCGTCATATCCAAAGTCTATATTATGTTATCAAATATATATATATATATATATTTATATTCTACGAAATACTATAATGTCCTTGAGCTAGGATATGGCAATTTCCACTTAAAAATACTTTCTGATTAAAGCTTTATTTTAAATATGGTTTTTAGAATTTTTAAAAGTTTTCGTTTTTTTTTTACATTGATTTTATTTCGCAATTTAATCATGTCCTTTTCCCATGAAATAATCCTGCGCGAAAGGACATATCGAAGCTACTTTCAAGCGTTGCTTTAATAAATATTTTCTAATTTATAATTTTATTTAATACTCAAATTTAATTAATATAATATTGTATACTGGAAATAATAATAAATTCAATAATTAAAATATTTTTATTTAATTTTATATTATATTATTTTTGTATTAAATACCCTGGAGTCCATGACAATTGGCCAGAGAGGGTATCATAGAGCTTTACAAACTTATGTTACATTCAATTTGTAAATATCTATAAACATATATATATATATATTCTTATTTAGAATCAACAAAAGTATTATTCGCACAAAATTAAAAAAAATAAAATTTAACAAAAGTAATTTATAAATTTTATTAACAAATATATATTTTTTTTTAATTCATTTAAACAAATTAAGTTTTATTAATGCAAAATTTTTTTTAGGGTATAAAATATTCATTTGCCAAAAGTTATTTCAATTATTATTATTATTATTTTTGTTTTATAATAAATTATAGTTTTTATTAACATTTTGCAATGTCAATTTCAATTTTGTTTGTTTCGTTGTTCGTTTCCAAGCTCATCAATTATTATATGTCCTGCATGCTGGATGCCACATGCAACATGCCACATGCCACATGCCACATGCCACATGCTACTTGCGCCATATGCCACCTAGAGCGAGGACATTTGTACTTAACCTTTAGGTGCAGCGGCAGTTGCCTCTCCTCGTGGCATCCTTGGGCGTCGTATGCGTCGTCTGCCATTGAATTGTTGTCCTTTTGCATCCCTTCACCCCCCCTGCCATTATGTAGCATACCTATTTGGCCATGTTCATAATTCATTGCACACACACCCCCACACACACACACACACACACACTCTCCCACACACACACACTCTCCCACATAAATTGGTACGTTAGAATAAAGCGGCTCTCAGATCAAAGCCAAAGTCCTTGTTACCAGTTACCAGTTGCCAGTTGCCTTTTAATTTTAATTTTAAATTTTAATTATGTTAAAAATTCTTCGAATGCTTTAAATAGCTAAGTAGTAAGTAGCAACTGTACCCCTTGTTGTGCGTTTGTATGTATGTGCATAGCTAATTAAAATGAAAACAATTTCAAATATTTATTCATAATTTTATGATTTAATTTTAATTATTGTTAAAATATTTAAGAAAATAAAAAACTAAAAAAAAACAAAAATAAAATACAATGAAAAAAATTTAAAAAAAAAAATATTAAATGTATATACATATTTTTAGTATTTAAATACAATTTAGTATTTAAATACGGTTTACATTTTTTTGGAATATAATTAACCATATTGCGGCAAAGATTGTTTGTGCAACGCGGCACTTGAGTTGCACAATAGACTGGGGAAAAAAAAAACAAGAAAGAAAAAAGAAAAACTTGTGCATATTTTTAGGCGCAACGCACAGACTTGCCGCCAATTGGTGTCAGCGTTGTTGTTGAATGTGGCAAGTCCTTGTGCTCGGCTCTAATGGCCAGCATTTTTGGTGTTTGGTTTGCTCTCGTTGCGTCTCTTAACCCGCTGAGTGCGCCAAACGCTTAAGCAGCCAAAAAAAAAACAAAAAAAAAAAAAAACACGAAAAACCAAAAACAAAAAAAAACCAAAAACGGTTGTGGGGTGGGGGTAACAACAAGAAGGGGAAAATCATCATTTTCGAGCCGTAAAATTTTCTCATACAAGGCGCAAAATTATTCAACTCACCCCCCTTCCACCCCTCCCCTGCTGCCACCATAGCTCCCGCACCTTTAATAAGTTTTGACGCAAGGGCCAAGAAAGAAAATGGAAAAAGAAAAAAAGGAAAAACCTTCGCAACCTTCTCCTCCACCCGAGTCGGAGCACTTGACATCGTTTTCTAACGCTGATGAGAGGCAGCAAATGTTTTTTCTCTTTTTTTTTTCTGTTTACTATTACATACAAACATACACATACATATGTGTAACACACCCACACACATAGACACACACAGACACGAATACAGGCTTATTGAAAACTTCCGGCAACGCCTCACAAATTGCCGCGCCGCAAAGTTGCTGCAAATTGGCGGCAAATTTGCAGCAATGCGAAATTAGTGTATATTATATACTTAAGTATATAAATGTATAAATGTATGTATGTACATATGTGTGTATTTATACATTAATGTGTGTACGTGTGTATGTGTGTGTGTATGTGTCTATATGTATATATTTCTATTTACGTATATTATGTTTCATGCAGTTTTTTTTATAGCTTTTGCTCAGTCATCCCGTCCGGCTGTTGACCTTTAGCTGCCCCGCCCCGTGACCCTGCAACACTGCAACATTTGATTGTTTCAAGCGTTGCGGACACGCCTCAAAATTTCAATGCCTTCTGGGAGTTTATTGACTGCTTGATCAACTGCCACAAGACTGACTTGTCAGATTGTCAAACGCAAACAGAAATGAAAAATGTTTTTTTTTGGTTTTTTTTTTTTGACAGACGGAAACGGAAATGGGAAGTGAATGTGCGCATTCTGTTATCTGATAAATTAATTCAATTAATTTATTTTTTATTATATATGATTAATTAAGCAAATGTATTTTTTTTTTGATGAATTAATTTAAAAAAATTTTTGGAATTTAAAAAGAGAAAGAAAAAAAGTTATTTTTTTTGTAACTTAATACAATTCAAATATTGTATTAGTTAGCACATGAATTAAATTAGTAGATTAGACTAAAATGCATTAGATTAAATTGGATTAAATTAGATAAAATTAGATTTAATTAGATTAGCTTGGATTAGCTTTTTTTTTTTTTTTGAGGGTTTTCTTTTCTTTTTCTGCTCATGATTTTCTTGTTATTATTATATTAATTTCTATGCTCATTATCCACTAGTACTGCTATGTGTGTATGTATGTATGTTGGTATTTATGGCATAACAGAATTGGCGTAACAGCAGGGCAAAGGTCATTGTCATTAACAGCAGCTTAACAGCTGCAATTGAATTTGCCAAAGTTTTGATTACATTAATTGCGTCTCAAATGATGGCGTAAGGTAAAGATAATGTTCACACTGATGCTAATGATGATAATGATGATGATAATGATGATGATAATGATGATGATGATGCTAATGATGATGATGATGATGATGCCATAACAGTAATCCAAATGCAAGTACAGGTCCGAGGCCAAGTGAATCCCTGAAGTTGACCAAGTTCCGCGAGTTTTTGCTTCAGTTTCGCACCTCATTTCCATATGTCCAAAATGAAAATGAAAATGAAAATGAAAATGAAAATGGCAGTGGAAATGGAAATGGAAATGTGCCAAAACTGTAAATGGAAGGAGTAAGAAGAAGAAGTAGAAAGAGACTGGGCACACAAACAAAAAAGACAAGAAAAAAAAAGAACACGTGTAATGGATAATGGGAAAATGGGGGAAAATGTGGAAAATTAGGAGAAACGGGTTTTTGGTTGTTGGCTTGAAGAACCGCAGTCAGTCCATTTGCACTACATAAAAGTTGAATAGATTTTCAGTTGTTGTTGTTGTTGTTGTTGTTGTTGTTGTTGACCTTATGACCAAAAACCGCCATTAAAATAACTTTTCAACTTTTGAGCATGGATTGAGCGAATGAGCAAGTGAGCGAGTGAACAAATGAATGAGTACCAAAATATATACATACCATAAAGCGCTGTTTAGTAAATGAATGAATGAATGAATGAATGAATGACTGAATGAGCGAATGAATGCGTGCCAGTGAGGAGTATCCGACGCTTGATGCTTGATGTTTTGGCCTGGGCCAAGTGACACCCATTTCGGCTTTAAGTACATAAAAACTTTTCAAATTGAGCCACTCGACTCGAAAGGGGCGACAAAAAAGCGCGAGAGAGAGGGGGCGAGAGGGAGAAAAAAAAACCAAAAATGGAAAAGCGTAAAGCGAAAATTCAACGCGCGGCTTTTTACGCAAAAATATGCAAAGTGCTTTGTGTGTTCCACTTGTTGTTATACCCTGTACTCTTGAGAGCCTCACAAAAAGGGGCCAACCAGCCATACACACAGTTATAACATATGTATATGTATGTATGTGTGTATGTGTGTGTGTGTGAGTGTGTA
This sequence comes from Mulgravea parasiatica, assembly GCA_037075045.1. Lineage (NCBI taxonomy): Eukaryota > Metazoa > Arthropoda > Insecta > Diptera > Drosophilidae > Mulgravea > Mulgravea parasiatica. Next base: position 69,522 of record JBAMCR010000026.1, read on the forward strand.
CTACATACGTGATAATCGTTTGTCTCACTTTATTGTTAGGCAAAAAAAATATCAAGGACAAACTTCATAAAATTCAAAATTTGATTTCTTTGCATTTCACTTTTCTTTGTATTTTCTTTGGCACTTTATTTAATGTGGGGTCGCTGGGGGCAAAGGGCAAACATAAAACGGGAAATTGTTGCATAAATTTAAATGATTTATTTTAACAAATTGCAAATGCATTTGCTCATATTTATTTTAATTTATTAAAATAAAATACCCAATCAACATGCATAAAAAGGGTATAAAGATAATTAAATGAAAGAGACGAAAAATACAAATACACACACACACACACACACACACACACACACACACACACACACACACACACATACGCTGCATTGCCAGAAAGCTGCGTTTGACATGTTCGAACATGATTCAAAAATTTTTTAAAAAATATTCGATACGAGTTGCAAGTTGCGGCAACCGAAACGATCGCGTGTGATCGAATATTTTGTTTGATGTTGCAACTAGAACACAATCGAAAAAGTTGGAGCTTAATCAAAAATTTTCTAGCAAGAGAGGGAGAGAGGGAAAGAGAGAAAAGGCACAATAATTGTGCTAGAAAAATTTAACACATAAAAAAGAAAAAGTTTTATTTCAAAATATTTTTTTGTCAGTTAGTTTTTTTTTTTAAACAAAAGTGTGTGAGAGAGAAAGAGAGAGAGAGAGAGAGAGCGCTTTTTTTCTCTTAATTTTTCTAGTCTGCGTACAGGGTATGTTGTAGTCGAGTGGATCAAGTTTTGGTCTCCATTGTTAATGAGTCTTAATCAATTTTGGCGTTTGTCACTTGGTGCTAAGCGCGCTCTCTTTGACTTTGACTTTGAGTTTTAAGCCATTTTACAGTTGAAGCATTTCAATTTACACACACACCCACACACACACACACACACACACACACACACACACATAGACACAAACATTTAATAGAATTTATCCTAAATTTTTCAATTATCGCATTTTCTTATATAATACATATGTGCATACATATCTCTGTCTCTTTCTCTTGCCTATTGCCTTGCTCTTTACTCTAATGTTTTTGATGTATGTTCTCTCTATTGCATGTTACCTGTGTTCATTTGCAGGACGAGCCACGTCCCTAAAAAAAAAAACCAAGCGAAAATAAAACGAATAATTAATTTAAAAACAAAAAGTAAAAAACAAAAAAAAAAACAACAGAAAAAAACATAAATAAATAAAAAAAGAGACAAAAAAAATGGATACCAAATTGGACGCACGGGGCCAAAGCCAAAGCCAGGGCCAATTTCCGGCCTCGTTTCCGGATACGTTTAAGAACTTCTTTGAAATGATGAACGAAGATGAGGATCACGTCGAGCTCTTTGCCAACCTGCTGGAGGACAAGGTATCAAGCACAACAGCCCATGGCCACGCCCACATTGCCTAGCTAGTGTGTTTATTTTTTCTCTATTTCTATCTCTTTTTCTTTCCCCCCCCCTCTCTCTCTCTCTCTCGCTCCTCTGCAGGTCATTCCACGGAGCAGCAATCCAATGTATGCGCAGCGACAGCGCTGCGGCGGCAGCTTGCGCAGTCACACTGGCCACGCGGGCCACGCCCAACGCCAACTGCAGCAGCAACAACAACAGCAACAGCAACAACAACAGCAACAACAGCAACAGCAACAGCAGCAGCATCGACATCAGCAACATCTTCCGCATGGCGCCGCCCGCAGTCGCAGCGGCAGCAGCAGCGACATGAGCTTGACCATGGCCATGTCATTGGGCGTGGCAGAGGCGACACCCGCAATGGGCAATGGGCATGCCGGCATCGCTGGTCGCTCCAATTCATTTCGGCTGAATCGAACGCGCAATTCCTTTAGCGCGAGCAGCACAGGATTAAATCGAACGGGTTTCAGCGGCGTCGCATCCAATGGCATCTCGTGCAGCAGCGACAGCTTGGCGAATGCCGTCCATGAGCCGCCGCTGCATCACAGCCAACAAGGTCATGGCCACGCTCATGCCCATGGACATGGACATGGTCATCATCACATCCATGGCCAAGGCCAAGGACTCGGCCTTGCGGACCACCGCAGTTGCAGCGGCTCGTTGGGCAGCAGCGGCAATTTGCTCTGCAAGCACATCAAATATTGCTGCTTGCATCAGCCAACGACATCGCTGGCGGATGGGCAACAACAAGTGGCATCCTCTTGCGATATACATGCACAGCAACATCAGCAGCAGCAGCAACAGCAGCAGCAACAAAATCTGGATCTGGAAGTACAGAAGCAGCAACAGTTGCTGCATCAAATGCGACTCGGACCCGATGGCGAGGATAACAGCGCCGGACGCGTTCCGGCTAATTTTGTCGCACGCTTGCTGCCCGACGGCGCCAGAGATCGGCAGCAGCAACAGCAGCAGCGGCACTCGGTTATCCTGGAGCGAGCCTTTGATTTTGGTGAGTGTCCGTCCTTTAAGCCAAGTTCAATTTATTTAGCCAAAAGTTGTTACTACATTTTTTTTGTTGTTGCTTTTCTTACAATTAAAATTTGAATATCTATTTGTTTGTTAATGTATCGATTTATCGGTTGTTCGATTTATTTTCATTTCGATTGCAAGCACAGCCTAAAAATATGCAACAGAAATTTTAACATTGCGTTTAAGGATATTTTAATTAGATTTTTTAAATGGAAAATATATTTTAAAATTAATTAATTTCTTATAATACCATTATTATTTCAAATTAGGAAAATTTCTATATTTTTTTTCTGTTGCCAAAATATTTGTAAGAAAATGTTCATGCCTGAGGGTTTTTCTTTTGTTGTTGTTGTTGTTGTTTTTTGTAATTTCTGCGCCAAAAGAGGCAAGCAGAGAGAGTTGTCCAAAGAAACGGGCGGGGAGCAATGTTGCAACATGACTGCAGCAACTGCACTTGTGGCACAGAGTGTTAAGTGGTAAGCGGGTTAATGAAGTGGCAGCTGTCTTTTAGACTTTAACCCCCCCGTCATCATCTCCGCCCCCCTCTCACTCACCGACCAAATTGTGGCACGTGAAAAGCTGCCAATATATTTATGTATATACATTTATACTTTTTTTAGTGGGTGTACAGGAAGGGAGTACTCGTTTTAGTGGGTGTATGTTTATGCGTCATGTGGTGTCATTGGGTGTGTGCGTGTGTGTATGTGTGTGTGTGTGTGTGTGTGTGTGAGTAAGAACACTTAACAGCGGCGACAATGTGGTTGTCACTTTGCCACAACATAATATTCCATCTACTCGTATGTGTGCGTGTGTGTGTGTGTAACTGTATGTGATTGCTTATGCACTTATTATATATCTATGTGTGTGTGTGTGTGTGTGTGTCTGTACATACATATATGCGTGTATGTGTGTAATTCTTGAATCTATTCAAAGTGTTTGTTCGGTTGTGGCGAATTCTCTGTTAGCTTTAGGCCTGGCAGCTGCTGGCGATGCCATATTCATTCATATTTTTAATTAAAATAAATCAACAAACACACACACACACACACGTACACACATGCACACATACATTTTCATTTTCTCTTTTTTTTTGGTTGGTTGGTTGGTGTTGAAAATTTGTATAGCCTGCTTTGGGGCGCGATTGTTAACGAGAAAAGCGCCGACATAAAAAAAAAGCAAGCATAAAATGCGCATATACATATACATATGTATGTATGTATACATACATGTACACAGGACAGAAACATATATAAATACCACATATACATATATATATATTTTATATATATAATACAATATATTCACCAAGCCAATGCCGAAACAAGTTGACAACAAAAGAGAAAAGAAAAAAAAAAGAGAAAAGAAAAAAAAGAGAAAAGCAAAAAGGAGGAAAATGTAAAAAGCAGGAAAACTGAAAGTTAAACATCAACTTGAAAAGTGCGAAATGAACAACGAACAAAAAAAAAAAGTCAACAAGCAGGCCAACACTAAGAAACAAGCAACAAACATTGCAACAAACATTACAACAAACATTACAACATTAAAAGCTTAGAACGGACCAGAGCCAGAGCCTAGAACCGGGCCCAGACCCGGGCCCAGACCCGGGCCCAGACCCAGACTCAGGACCAGAGCCAGATCCAGACCCAGACCAAGTTGAAAGCCGCCGCAAGACGAGCCAAAATCAACTAAACTCGATTCGTTTTACCCTTTTGGGGCGATTAAAACCTGTCCAACACAAAAGTAACAACAAGACAGAAAGAGAGAGAGAGAGAGAGGGAGAGAGTAAAAAAGAAAGAGACGGTAGAAAACTGAGTTTGTTTGAAAAGTTTTTGGCTGGTTGACATAAATGGCCATTATGAAGAAGCTTAGCTACCTTCACAGACAAATTAATTAAATTTGGCCAATTGCAGCTTTGCCATAATATAATGGCTATATACACATACATACATACATACATACATACATACAGTATATGGTATATGGTAGTATAATCATCTCAAATTGACCGAGAGATTAGTTGCGGTTTTTCTTCAAAAATATATATACTATATACACACACACACACACATACACACATACATACATACATACATACATATGAATACATACATACATACATATTTTGTTTCCATTCATTTCGTGACGAAATTATAAATTCCCAATGCAAAGAGCATCAAATTCGAGTATGTTGAATGAATTTCAATTATTGAAGAAGAAGAATCTATATTAATATTTATTATATTATATTTTCTAGTTAATTTTAATTAAATTCAATTCTTGCCATATTTGATTAAATATAATATACATTTTCATATTATTGTATTATATTTGTGTTTGGCCTTTTCTCATGCCTGAAATAATTACGAAAATGTTTTTTAATTACTTTGTGGAAATTTATTTTGGGTTTTTGGCCAAATGGGGAAATTGTTTTTCATGTGATTGGGATTTTAAAGTAGTTGCAACCCTTGAATATATTCGAGTATAAAGTGATTCAATTAATTTCAATCATTTCTTCATATGGGTATTCACCTTGGGTGCCTTTGTTGTCGAAGTGAATCACAGTGAATCAAACTGTTTGAATGGTAAATGGAAATGGAAATTGAAATGAAGATGAATGCGTATTCACAGCTAACGACCAACTGAATACACATACACATACACATACACATACACATACACATAAGCAGATATTGGGAATATATTATTACAATATATAATCATGATACATGATAGACTAGTCGAATAAATATATAAATACGTTGTATTAATTCTATTTAATACACATTCAAAATGGCAATTTGTTTATATTCTTTGTAATGGATTTTATCAGCTTGATTTATTGTTTATTGTTTATTGTTTTCTTTCCCAAAATACAAATACAATAATATATCAGATAAGTACTTTAATTAACAGTCTTAAAGAAACGAAAAGAAAACAAAATACAAACAAATCGCTCGGAATAAGTTTGACTTCTTCCCACACTCAAAGAAAACTCATTTTAGGGGAAACCCCCGGAAAATTACCATATTTATATTTTTAGATACTATTATTATTTCTAATAACTATTTATTATTGCTATTATTAACAATAGTTAACAATTGTGACACGGCAATTACCTATGATTTAATTTGCAGAACTTATTGAACAACCCATTATTAAATATAATAATTTAACAAATTGCATTTATTTATACAAAAACATGTTAGCGTTCGGTTGTTTAATCTTTTATTTGTATGTGTGTGTGTATGTATATGTGTGTGTGTGTGTGTGTATTTTTTTATTGTACTTTGGTTTTAGGGCGCACAAAGCGCTAAAATTTATTAAAATTGTTTCTGTATAACTAAATGTAATCAAAATGAGTGCTACAATCGCAAATGCTCGACTAGAAGATACTCAGCAATTTAATTTTTTTTTTTTAATTTAATTATTGTTTATAATTAATTTGTATTATTTTATCAAACACATTTCATTGTTTACTGCTTAAGTAAAAAATATTTAAAAATAGCAACAAATAACTTTAGAAAATTTTTTCATTTTATTTTTATTTTTATTCGGTTTTTTTTAATAGAATAAATTTTATTAAATTCTTTATTATAACTTTACTTAACATAAAAATATTTAAAAATAGCAACAAATAACTTTAAAAAATATTTTCATTTTATTTTTATTTTTATTCGGTTTTTTTTTAATAGAATAAATTTTATTAAATTCTTTATTATAACTTTACTTAACATAAAAATATTTAAAAATAGCAAC
>JBAMCR010000026.1:75851-89756 GCA_037075045.1 Mulgravea parasiatica
AAATAACTTAAAAAAAATATTTTTATTTTATTTTTTTTTTTATTCAGTTTTTTGTTTTAATAGAATAAATTTTATTAAATTCTTTATTATAAGTTTTCGGCACTTTATTGTTATTGTTTTTACAGGGTGTGTGCATACGGTAAAGAGTATAGTTTGTATAGTTATTGCACACACACAAACACACACACAAACACACATGCACACACACACACACTCATAGGCATACAGAGCCATTGGATGGGAAATCCTTTGAAAAATGGAAGCACAAAAGTTTTTCTGATAAATTTTCTTCTAGCCTTATTTGACTTTGAGTTTGACTTCGACTTGGGAAATATATTTCTTAAAATACACACACACACACACGTATACATACATACACACACACATACAAGCACATGTGTGGCAACATCAATAACAACAATTGTATAGCCTCAGGTGCACTTTGGGCCCAAACCCAAAAGCATTCGAACGGCAGTTACGCCCAATACATACACACACACACACACATACATAACTACACATACACAGATACACATATGCACATATACATATACATTCATGTGTATATAATTCGTGGCATATCGCCCCTCTGAGCCATTCTCAAGCTGTTTGCTTGGCTTTAACAGCGGCCAGTTAAGGCCATAAGAGCCACAACAAATGCGAACAGTAACCGCAGCAGTTTTGGCCACATTTTTGTGGTCAACATGCGATTGTGTTTGGTCTGTGTACCGTTATGTCCCCATCCTGTCCGCGTCCTGTCGCGTTGTATCCTGTTGCGGCTGGCAACTCTTTAATTTAAGGATTCAGAACAAAACAAACAAAAAATAAAAAAAAACAAAATTCAATCAAATTAAATTAAATTAAATTTTATTTTAAGCAAAATTAAATAAATGAAAAACAAATGCATTAAATAATTATTATTATTATTAATATTATTATTAATATTATTATTATTATTATTATTATTATTATTATTATTATTATTATTATTATTAATATTTTTGTAGTGTTTATTGCTATAAATATTTTTTATGATTAATTCTAGTTATTGGTATTAAAATTATTATAATTATAATTTAATGAATTTCTTTTTATTATTATTATTATTATTATTTAAACTTATTGCTATTAAATGTGATTTTTAAATATTATTTTTTTTTATTAATTATTGTACAAATATTTATATATATATATATATATATATTTTTATCAGATGCCAGCTGTGATGAGAGCGATGGTCTGAGCAGCGGGACACCTGGTCCGGTGCCATCTCCGGCGCCTCATCAATTGGCCTACAACGTATTAAAGCCCATTCTTAAGCAGCCACAACAACAGCAACAACAACAAAAACAACAACAGCAACAACAGCAGCAACAACAGCAACAACAACAACAACAACAGCAACAACAACAACAACAGCAGCAACAACAGCAACAACAACAGCAACAACAGCAACAGCAACAACATGTTGGCTCATTGGGGCACGGACATGTGCACCGTCTGCTGCCGACGCCTCCGATCCATGTGGGACCAGGTGCGTTCCATACGCGTGAAACGGCATTGCAGCGGGTGCAGCAGCAGAGCGGCATGGGGAGTCGCAGTAATTTGTACAGTTCCAATTACAATTACAATCTGCAACAGCAGCAGCAGCAACAGCAACAGCAGCAGCAGCAGCAGCAAAGTTTTCCAAGTGGCAGCAGTTACAATTTGTCATACACCTGGGAACGTGAACGTGAACGGGAACGGGAACGTGAGCGGGAACGTGAACGGGAACATGAACATGATCACGAACGGAATTGGGAGCTGGAGCTGAAGGCGTCAACATCGGGCACACGCAGCAGCTATTGTGATTTCCTTAATGCGGCGCCACCAGTTCAAGTTGCAGCTGCCACAAGCATCAATTCAACGCTACGTCCAGGCACAAGCCGAGTAAGTTACCCCCCTCTCCCCCCCTCCCTTGTCACCCATTCTCTCTTTTTATGATCTATTCACTTGCAGCAAAGCCTGCGCGCCCAGAAGTCGCCCATATTGAACCGGAGACGCTCCTCATCGATTGCAACAAATTTGTTGCATGGCGATATTGGCTACAGTCGGAATAGCATTGGCGGTGGCGCCACCGTTGGCCTTGAGGATCTGTTGCGCATCACACACGGCAGCGCCAGGTAGGAGTAAGACATGGTGGCTTCAGTTGCATCAACTCATCAACCCCTACCTACCTCTGCCCCAACCCCCCTCCTTCCACCACCCAATATTCTTTCTCCCTGCCCCCCTCATCCGTCATCGTCATTTGTCCTTTTGAAGCTTTTAATTAGAATTTCTGTGCTCTTTCCTTTATCTGCTTTTGTTTTTCTTGTTTTCCTTTTTTTTTTTAGCTGCATTTTGTACCCTTTCTCTGGGCATATCAGTTTCTCCTTTCAATATGTTCATGTGTGAAATTCAGAAATTACTTCAGACATTACTCGAGTTTCCCTTTCCGGTGTTGGCATTACGCTTCAAAATTGTTCTAGCCGTGTAGGGTATTTGCACTTCGGCATGTCGCGAATTGTTTTTTCCATACGTGAAAAACAAAAAAAAAAACCAACGCACAAGGGCAAATCATAAAGAAAAATAAAGGAAAAATAAGAAAAAGGCAAAAAGAAAAACATGGTGACAATGACATGACAACTACATGCCAGACGGACAGATACCCTGCATAATTTTTTTTGAATCATTTATTTTTAAATAAATAAATTTCATTGTAATTTTTTAATTCATGTTTTTTATATTTCTTTTTTACTTTTATTTTAATATACCCTATTCGCTTAATGACTACAGGGTATAATTGCACAAAAAAAAAGGTATATAATGAGAGCTTGTTGAGCGTCTTAAGACGCCTAATTACTTGACCTACGACCTTCTACTGTGCACCAAAGACCAACCGCTACCCACCACCCATCACCCGACATCCGCCACCCGCCACCCGCCACCCGCCACCCGTCACCTGCCACCCGCCACCCATCACCCGCCACCCATCACCCATCACCCGCCATCACCCGCCACCCGCCGTCACCCTGTTTGGTGTGTGTGCCCGCAGTTGGCATTGTCCTGGCATTTGTCCTGGCATTTGAATGCCTCTGCTCAACGTGTGCATCAACTTGAAAGTTGGAGTTGGCTTAGCCAATTAAAGCCACGTCAACAACAACAACTGCAACAAAATCAATTTTCCATTTAAAGTCTTTATGAATAATCGTCATTGAGTCAATCGGTTAAATGATTTAAGTGCAATTTTACCATGTGAATTCTCAACTCAAATTGTTGGCAACAACAATTTAAAAGTGGCTAATAAATTTGGCTATAGGGTAAATTTGGCCATAAAGCTGTGAGGTTGTGGAGGAGCAAACAAAGGGCGCCAAATATCCTTTTTGTGTCAGATACAAAGGCGGTCCGCAGTTAATTGAGGATGCGTTCGCACATGTATTGAGTTATCCTTGAGTCCTTGTTTTCATTTTCATTTTCGTTTTCGTTTTTGTTGTTTTTACGTGGTGAATACACTCACAATCAGTGAGTGCTCGGCCGGGTACTCAGCGAGGCCAATAAGCAATTTTAATACAATTTATTAACATGTATTTTCGGTAATTGCAGGGAGAGGATGTCGATGGCCAAATCGCCGCTGGGCCGTCCCGGCGAAAGTGGTGTGCTCACATTCCAGCAGGTGATATCCGGTGCGGTGTCGCCACAATATGCGGCATCTGCCGCTGCTGCTGCTGCTGGTGGTGTTTCGGCAACTGGGGCAACTTCTGCTGTTTCCGGTGTTGCCGCTGGCCAATTGCCAGAAAATGAGCTGCTCGGCTCCTGCACGACATTGGCTGCTGTTGTCGAGGATACACCAACCAGTGGACCAGATGCCACAGATTCGCCTATGGCTGATTCAAGTGATGCCTCATCCTCATCACCAGAATCCCATGCACAACAACCGCTGCCATCGGCAGCAGGAGCAGGAGCCGGAGGAGCAGCAGCAGGAGCAGGAGCAGCATCAATAGCCACGCACAGCAGCCAGCAACGTGAACGTGGCGTAGGTGAATGCTCCTCCACTACCACATCCACTGGTGCCACTGTCATGCCGGCTCCCCCCCTGCACAGCAGCTCGGCCACCATTGCAGCTGCCCATTTTGGTAGCCGCATGGCGGAGCGCCAGCGTCTGAGAACCTCCAGTATGCCCGCAGAGAGCCGCAAGGTAAGTGGATTATGGTGCCATTGTCGCCATATTTAAATAAAGTTCCCATTCACGCACAGTGGCACAAAAGCGCATTTTCATAATTAAATACAATATACAATAATAATTTTTTATTTTTAAGAATTTTATAATTACATTTAACGTATTCGATAATTATTTTTTTTTGCCCTATAATTGTACATATTTAATTATAATTAAATTAATTTTAATTAACTTTGAATATTTAATTTTAATTCCCTATAATTGTACATATTTAATTATAATTAAAGCAATTTTAATTAACTTTGAATATTTAATTTCAATTTGTGGGAAATTCTTTAAAAAATATTGAGATTTTTTGAGATATTTTTTACGACTTTCATTTTGAATTGTTTTCGGCTAGAAAGCAAAAAAAATTGCTTTTCAGCGCTTTTTCAGTCAAGTGAACTCGGTTTTTCCATAGTTTTTCCATTCAAGTAAACAAAGCTTAATGAATTTTCATTTTTTTTTTTTAAAGAAGAAATGAAATAACTGCAATCGTCTGGAAAGCCAAAAAGCTGCCCAAAAAGCACATTTTCCGCCAGTTTGAGGCTTTTGTTTTTGTTTTTGTGTTTTCCCCAAATTGAATAGTGTGAATAATTAAATGATTTACTTAAGGATACCCTAGGTTTTTTTGTATGTATAAATTATGGGATATACAGGATATAGAGGATATGCAGGATATACAGGATATACAGGATGTATGTATGTATGGTATGGTATTTAATTTTAATTGGTAAACGGCTTTAAGGTCACAGTTACGATTACAACGCACTTAGTAAGTGTTAAATATTTATGTAGCTAAGCGCAGTGCTTAACAGGCGGGCGTAGTACGTGTATCTGTGTGTATGTGTGTGTGTATCTGACGGATTGCGTTTGCTTTTTTGCCCAAGTCTCAGATGGGAATGTCGACATTTGATGCCTTGGGAATTGGGAGCGCAGCAACAGCAACACGTACGGAGAAAAGTCCGTTAAGCCGCAGGAATAGACAAGCATGTGCAAGTCTCAACATGTCCTGGGGGGCAGCACTTAAATATTTGTACTTCTCTTTTTTTTATACCACAAACAGAAAAAACCAAAAAGAAAAAAAAGAAAAGAGGAAAAGCTGAAGACGAATAAGAAGCAGAGAAACAGAAACTGTCATTCAGTTTGTAGCTCAATCGCAATCCCAAAACTCAAAATCCAACACAAAAACGAAAAAAAAAACTCAAAAAAAAAATAAACCAAAAAATCCCTAAAAAAAAAAAAACTCAAAAAAATAAACCAAAAAAATCCCTAAAAAAAAAAAAAACTCAAACTCAAACAGAAATCCCAAACGCAATTGCAATTTCAACTTGAATGCAGCTTCAGTTCGGGAATTGCAAAGGGCGTCTCTACGGAATCCGGAGACTGAAAGAGATTTCTCTAAGTGTATGAGTATACACATACATACATATATATGTATTTGTATGTGTGTGTGTGTGTGTGTTGCATTTGGTGATATCTAGCGAACAAGCAGCAGTTCGTTGCATTTACTGCAAAAAAAAAAGCATTTTTTAACCTGTTTGCGACTCTGTCTCTTTGGGCCAAGTTGTTATTGTGTGTGTGTGTGTGTGTGTGTATGTGTGTGTGTGTGTTTACTTGTGTGCCACACACTTGACATCCTTCTGGCCACAGTTTCAGCAAATTATATGATTCCACACGGATGCCAGCGGCAGCGGCAGCGACAACGGCGTCTGCTACCTTGCAACGTGTGCAACGTGTTTGCCATTGATTTCATTTTCTGTTTTTCTACTTTTTTACTTCAGCCAGGAGAATATTAATGCACCTTGTTGCCAGTTGCCAGTTGCAAGTTGCCAGTTGTCAGTTGCCGGTTGCAAGTACGAAATCAATTTTTGCTTGCCACAAGCAGCAAGGGATATGCCACATTATTCGAGGTCAATGTTCCAGTTTCTCATAAGCTGCTCCTGCTGCTGCTGCTTTTAGTGCAGCGTTTGCGATTTTAGCTCAAAGCCCTTTTGGCCCAGAACTAATTATTTTTTAGCTAGTGCAGCGACTAGATAACTGCCATATACAGTTAAATGGCCAGGTGTTGCCACACGTTGAGCCCTGGAGTTAGTTGGCTGTCAATGAAGCTGGCTAGAAAATATCAAGAGCCGCCCTGCCGTATAATTATGGGATTTTTCGGCTTTATCAGTTCTAGTCGAGTACTGGCCATAAATCTTGGCTAATGACTTGAGCACACACACACACACACACACACACTATACACACACATACATGTGTATAGAAGCAAATGCCAAGACTTGCCATTAGCCAACGTTATAAAGTGCCAAAAAACAAAGACGAGAAAATTGTCGAAATTTCACTGTATCTACATATACATACATACATACATATATTGTACATGTATATACTTATGTCTATGTGCGTGTAATTATGTGTTCACTACACTCAAAAAAATATAAGTATAACTTAAAAATTAGCTACACCACTTTTAATTTAATAAAATTATCAAAAATTAATAAAATAAAAATTGTTAGAAAAAATATTTTTATTTGAAATAATTTCGGAAAACTGAATTTTTTTAGGTAAAATACAGAGCTGTTTTTTAGTCAAAGCAAAGTATTCATCACTCTTTATTATAATTTATTTAATGGTATTTATTATTTTTCGATTAATTTTGATTCATATAAAAATTATTAAAATTTTTGTATTTTAATTTTTTAAAAATAATATAATATAGTTTTTTAATACAACTAATTAAAAAAGCAGTTTTAATTTTTAAATATTAAATTAAATTTTAAGGGAAATAAGTTAAACATGTTTATATGCTGTTTTTTGTTGCAGTGTATATGTGCATATGTAATTTTTCTAATCTCTTAATATAAAATAATTATTATTTTATTAAAATTCTTCTCAAACTTCAATGAAGATTGATTGTCAAAGAATGATTAGCATTTGACTCGGCATTTTAATCAAACCCATTTTTGATATTTATTTACTATATTTTTATTTATTTATTTTTTTTTTTATATTAGTTAAAAATGATTTCATCAGAAAATCATTATTATTATTAAGGATATATGTTATGAATGACAATAAGGAATTGAAATTGAATGTCATGTCAATGTTACAATGAATTATTGAAGCATAAACATGGGAGGAAATGACTTCAATTTGTCGCAGTGTATGTGTATGTTGTTGCCAGTCGTTAGGTCGTCGGGTTGCCAAGTCGCCCGTCAACACGCTTTCAGGAGTCGAGACTTCTGACTTGTCAGTCGCTTAGTCATGCTGAATGAATGGTTGCCATGGTGGAAGTTGCTCTAACAACGCGCCCCATCCAATAATCTCTACCTTTGCCACACCCTATATATATATCCCTCTTTCATCTCTCTCTCCCCCTCTCTATCTATCTCTGTCGCTTGTATCACAATGATTTGTCTCTTTAATTTCTTTGCACTTCCAAGTGAATTTTGCACAGTTGAGTGAATTCTTAATTGTGTCTAGGGGCGTTCTATACTCTGTTAACCCCCCCAAAAAAAAGGGCAGCAAATCTCAAGTGGCAACAAAGCGAACATGCTCGACGAGCTCTTCATACCCTGTACAATCCCCCCATTGAATGTGGCAATAAATGGGTAGCATAAAATGAAGGAAACCGGTGCAAAAAAAAAGGCAAATTCATATTGTTTAAAAGCGAATGTATGTATATGCTTTGATCTGAATGTGTTTGTACGTCTGTCTGTCTGTCTATCTGTCCCTTGGCCAATTATTGACACATACATATAAACATACATATACATATACTACTTGTTATACCAATACATGTGTATATTTTAATATATGTAAATAAAAAAAATGTTTTAAAACTCTTTTTGATTTATGCTATACATACATATTTATATGGTATGTACAATATATACTGTTTATATCATATCAAAAGATTTGTGCTCAGATAGGGTATCTAATAGTCGAGCTTGTCGGATGTTAAGCCAACAGACGTTAAAAGTAAATCTGGCAGCAAAAAGTACGCATACTTTTGCGTTTTGAGTAGTCAAATGATGCTTACAGTTAAATCACATTAGCGGTGTGTGTGTATATAAGTATATTATATACTTAAGTGCATATACATGTATATACTTACATACCATATACACACACATACATTTACTATGAATGTGTATGTGCCGCCGGATAAAATAATAAGTCACTTTTTGCTTCTTATATTTTATATGATTATGCATACATCCTTCACTTTTAACAGTTATGACCACAATATTTTATTTAAAATAAAAAAAAAACAAGATTACAATTAAAATAACAAATCTGTTTAATTCAATAATACAATTTTTTAAATTTAAATTAATTTTTTTTTAAATCTTTAATAAACAAAAGCAAACAAAATGAATTGATTTAAATTGACTTAAAAATTATAAATAATAAAAAATCTATAGATTAAAAAACTTTTGTACATAATAATAATAATATGTAAATATATTGTTAATATTGATAACATGTACAAATTATTTATAATAATAATTAATTGAATGCATCATTCAATATTTATTTATTGTAATTATTAAATATGTTTTGTGCGTGCTAAATGCCAAATTCGAGTACTCCTCGTCGTCTAGTACGCACTTATCAATTACACACACACACACACACACACACACACACACACACACACAAATAAACACTCAACTAACTGTGACTCCTCTTGCAGCCGCGTCTGGCGGATACGCGACGTGCGGCTATCCATTGTGCCGGCGATGTGGAAATGGATTATTATCGATTGCGTAGCTTCAGCATAACATCGCATGGCGTCTGTAATTTGGGCGATTCATTACGGTAAGATAACGAACAACTGTTTGACACACACACACACACGTATACACACACACACATACACAGAGATAGCGACAATATAGCAAAAGAATTAATACATAATACAAATAAAAAAAACACACACACACATTCGTCTACATCTGTCCACTCTTACTCTTACTCTCACACTTACACTTACGCTCTCTTTTTGATTACTCTCCCCCAACATGCGCCACTCTCACTCTACCTCTCACTCTCTCTCTTTTCGTCGCATTGTCTGGCATCGGACATATGCTTTCGGTTTGACAGCAGTCGCAGGTCACGTTCGATCAATTCGGTGACATCGACGGGGACATCGCACAGCGGCGCAGATCGTCACAATAGGTGAGTGCAAAGCCAAATGCAAATTGTGTGCGCGTGTGTGTGAGTGTGTGTGTATGTATGTGTGAGCTTGTGTGCACAGTGGGTGTCATAAATTGTTTATAAACTGACAATAAAGCATCATACAGAGAGACAGACACACACGTTTAGTCATGGCAAAGTTCATAAGAAGCGGCAACAATGAAAAGCGTGTAGCACACCCACACACACACAGACATACACATACGCACACAATTACAAAAGCACAGACTAATTTCATACAATTTCCACACAAAACAATTTCCGTTGTTCCATTATCAACAGCGACAGCGACAGAGGCAGAGACAGCGACAGAGGCAGAGGCAGAGGCAGAGATATTTTTTTTTGTTCTGCTTTCTCCTTTTGCCCCTCTTTCCTTTGCCGCGTTGCATTGTCATTGAAATTTGCTTGTTGTTTTTTTTGTTTTTTCTTTTATTCCTTTTCTTTTTGCACATCTTCTCCTGCTGCTGTTGTTGTTGATGTTGATTTTTTTTTTTGCGGTGCCTTTTATTGTTATTATAACATGCTTAGTCATTGTCTGTGTCTCTTTTTAAAAAAAAAAAAAAGGAAAAAAGAAATAAAAAATAAATTAAAATTCCCTTAACCATTTTTTTGCTCTTTTGTGTTTCAATCAAATTTTTTAAAATTGATTATTTTGCACATTTTAAAATAATCAAAATTTTGATTTTTAATCAATTAAATACAAGCAAAACCAGAAAAAACATTATTTTAAAAAGTATTTTTGAAATTCAGCCAATTTAAGCTCACAACATAAAAATATTGTTGATACCCTGCGAAAATTATCTAATGATATGTTGAAAAAAAAAAACACAATGATTTCGTAATTTTGTATAAATTAAATTTGTTTTTTTTTTTTCTTTCTCAACTTTTAATTAACTTTCAATGAATTCAGGATATCCTCAGAAAACCTTCAAAGTCCCCGCCCCCCGATCTAGTTCGTTTCAGTTGTAGTTCGAGTTTCACTTTCAATTCCAGTTACCATTCCAGTTCCCATTCCAGTTCCCATTCCAGTTCCAGTTCCAGTGCTTTGGACTTTGTGATTTTAATGTGAAATGTCATTTAGACGATGGATTGTCCGTTAAAGTGATTTGGCACCTTAATTGAATGGCTTGCCCGCTGGGGGATTTGCGTTGGAAATTAAATTTATTTAAAATTTGTTGTTAATACAACTTGCTAATGCTTTTCTTATTGTTGTTATTTTCTTTTCTATTTTTCTATTTTTTGTTGTTTGTTTTTATTTTTCATTTTGTTTTTTGTTTTTGTTTTTTGTTTTTGTTTTTGCTTTTGTTTTTTTTAGCAATGCATCGCGCACATCTGGCGACGTTATCGAGGGGGACCCCTTGGCCGCCCACAGGTCCCATGGGCAACAACAACAACAACAACAACAGCAGCAGCAGCAACAACAACAACAACAACGGAAGGCGAATGGCCAGCAAAACGGAGAGCACATTCCGGCCTATAAAATAGCCATGTTGGGCGCTTCCGGAGTGGGTAAAACAACACTAACATATCAATTCACGACCTCGGATTATATCTGTGCGTACGACCTGAGTTTAGGTGAGTGAAAAAGGGAGTGGGGTAGAGTGGGGTAAAGTGGGGTAGAGTGGGGTAGAGTGAGAGGGGGATATATTACCAAAAGCGATATCATTTAGTCATAAAACCAGACTCAAATTAAAGATGAAGAGGGATTGTACTTGGATTTGGATTGGGGTTTGGGATGGGGATTGGGGTCGGGTTTGGGTTAGGGAGTGGGGTCGGGATTGGGGTACGTGCTGTGGCTTTAAATCAAGCGCATTTGCATTTTAATTACGCCGCAAAAACTCGTAAAATACGAAAAGCTTCGTCGCTAATTTCATAAATTTCACTAACATGTGCTTGTATCACTGGAAAATATATCTAAAAACAAGTGAGAGAGAGAGAGAGAGAGAGAGAGAGAGAGAGAGAGAAAGAGAAAGAAAGTGTGTGTGAGAGAGAGCGAGTGAACAGAAAGGGAAAGGAAAAGAGGCCAAGTGTTTTACTTCATCATAATAATAGAAAAAGTTAAAAGTACTTTAAATATGCCCACTGGGAAATATTATTGAAGTATTTAGATAATGATGAAAGTTCATATGAAACTTTCTTTGTTTTTTTCTTTTTGTTTTTTGTAACTAAATATTGTAGAATAAAAAAACAAAATTGAAAACTCCATAAAATACTGAAAAACATTTTATGAAAATACATTGAAAAAATTGAAAATGTTTTTCCTTATTTTATTTTTGCAGTTCAAGGGAAATTTTTTAACGATATACCGTTATTATTATTATTATTACGTTGTACGTGGGGAGTTATAAGTATTATTAACTATGCTGGCATATATAAACAATAAATTTTGACTAGTTAAATGGTTGCTTTTAACTATAAATACTCGTTTGTTGCTCTGTTTTAATGACACTTGGACCAAGTAATGCATGCAACACGCGTCCTGCATTCAGAGCTAGAGCTGGAGCTGGAGCTGGAGCTGGCGCTGGGCTCCAACTTTGGATGCCGTGTCGGAAGTGCATGCAACGCATGACTAACGCCATCGGGAATCGGAGTTAGCGTTAGAGTTCGAGTTGGGGTTCGGTTGTGAGTGGGCGTTACAGTTAAAGTTACCGTTAAAGTTAAAGTTAAAATTGAGTTGAGTTGAGTGTAAAAATCGGAGGCAGGAACGACGCAGTCAGAGTGGATATATCGTACGCGCTCTGCGTGTCCAGTTACGCCTGAGCGTTTCAGCGTTTGTCCCCCAATGAATGGCATGGCAATGGGTCGAAGGGGTTGGATCGAATGGAGCGCTCGATGGGCATGCAACACGGCCAGTCGCAAGTTGCCATTAACCTAATCCTAAAATGGATACAATAATGCCCGTTCCATTCCCATTCCATTCCTGTTCCACTGATGATGTATGACTCGCGTGCAGCGGAACAGCGGGCGAACGGATACGGAAACGCGCATTGCGAATGGTTCTGTGCTTGTGTGGGGCAAGTGCAGTCACCATTGGGTCATGTGAAATTTTTGCAAATGTTGCAGCTTGCAGGTTGCAGGTTGCAAGTTGCAAGTAAATGCATCACTAGCATCAGTAAGTGCAAAAAAAAAAGAAAGAGAAAACATTTCTCAGCTCTTAATTATCTTTTTTTGCTTATTTTTGTGCAATGTATGTACGTACGTGTGTGTGTGTGTGTGTGTGTGTGTGTGTGTGTTTGCAACATCTGGAGTCTATTGTTAGTAAGCGTTCAAAGCACATAAACTGAACAAGCTGCAAATTTGTTGCACCAGTTGGTCGGGTTTTTCGTAGAAACACACAATTCCATTTATCGGAATTGCTCTGCCTTCAGTTCCGTCTGGAGCCCCCTGCTTACGTGAGTTGAGTAAATTATATCGTATCGGCCATACTATATACACACACACATATACATACATACTCACATACATACTGTTCGCTCTTTGCCGTATGGAGTGGCAAATCTCAATGTTTATTATTTTATTAGTTTTGTTGAAGAGTTCACATAATCCGCTTAAGCGCAAATTTATTATTAACTTTCCGACAATTATCGATTTCGTTTAACTAGTGTTTCACATGTGTGTGTGTATATATATAGTATGGTATAATAATTAATATAATTAAAGAACAGCTTAAGCAATTAATTAAACCCATTTGCCAGGGTATTTATGCAGTCGTCGAATGAATATTATTTTACGTTTTCGTTTTCAAATTGAATAGCTAAAGTCACGAAACGAATAATTTCCAGGATTAATATAATATAATGTCGTTTATGCATACGTATGTATGTGTGCCATGCGTGAATGTGCGTGTCTGTGCATGTCCAAATGTGCGAATGTTAGAAATAACATTTACCTCTTAACAGAACCGCATGAAAACAGGAAGTGAATTTATTTTTTAACGTCAAAAATGCCATCAAAGTGGAACATCTGTTGTGCCCTTTGTATACGAGTATGAGTATGTGTATGTGTGTGTGTGTGTGTGTGTGTGTGTGAATGGGTAGGAGTATGAGTAAGAGTTGTGTGTGTTGGTAAAGTTTTTGAATGTGCAAAATTGTGTTACAGTAATTGAATTTTGGCATTGTATTCAATTGAGGTTTTTGAACAGTTGACGGGTTTCATGTGGAGCAAAACAAAATATTTATATATAAAAACAACAACAAAAATAAAATAAAATAAAATAAATAAATGAATAAAGTGAAGTTATACAATATTTTCTATCTGAAATTATTATTTGCATATGCAATCTATCTTCGCTTTATCAGAAATAATTCTGCTTATATAGAATATAAAATTATTTAAATTTTATGCATAAATTTAAAACATTTGTATAAGAAATTTTAATCTACATGTATGTGTATATGTATATGTATATGTATATGTATATGTATATGTATATGTATATGTATATGTATATGTATATGTATATGTAT